>OX457025.1:35764842-36037915 GCA_949752745.1 Protula sp. h YS-2021
GGCCCTAACCCTTCGGATTGGGGCCTATAGGTTTAGGGTGTCCGTCTGACTGTCATCGCTTCATACCCGTTTGAATTTTGGGGCGGTTGGGGCCTGCTCGTGTTTCACAAATGCTTACTTTTTAAGTGTCGAGTATTTATACCAATTCTGAAGGCGCAGAAACTGAGTAACACAATTGCTTCATTTTTCTTGTTAAATAACTCATGGCCAGTCAATAAAATGCCATGCATATTGAATGAATTTATATTGTCTCAATATTTTACAAATGGCCACATGGTATAAGAAGGTCATTAAAACAAAGTTCTTTGTGCCTTGCCCATTTGAGTGCATTAAGTCTTTAAAAGCCACATTCATGTTTAGATTGAGAAAACCAGCATGTTGTTTTGTGATAGAAAATGTCAACAAATAAAAATCAGATAGTTTTTGTCGGTGAGACTAATGTTTTAATGATGAATTCTTAGTCAAAACAACAGACTGTTAACATGAAAGCTTCGTAGTTCGGACTTCAGAAACTCGTTTCTTATTTTAAAATCGTTCTCTTCTTCACCCTGTGCTTGCGAACTGGTTAAATTCTTCATGTTTACCTGTAGAATTCGACAAATTGGGTGTGACAGGGTTCCCGCGCACCTGAAAAAAACCTGAAAATGAAAACCCGAGCCTGGAAAACACCTGGGAATTGAAAATTTTCTGAAAAAAAACTAAAAAAAGGGAAACATCTGAAAATCAATTCTTAAAATTTTCACGGTTCCAGGTTTCTTTTTAGGCTTTCCAGGTTTTTCTTGTAACACCTCATACGACCCAGTTTCATATATAGAATGTTGTTTGATATATATTTCGCGCCGTCGGCGTTCTGTAGTATTAAAAATCGGTGTTATGCAGTCATTGTTGGGCCTGTGCTGTGCGCGTATATGCATTTTATTTCTGTATGAATGTTAATAAGGATTATATAAAATAAGGATCATATAAAGTAAGTTTCGTACTGCCTATGCAACAGTTCTTTTATTGGGCTACAGCTGTGCTAAAAGTAAAAAGATCAGAAAATGAACTTTCAAAAAGACATCAAGCTTGAAACTAATAATATAAATAGGGTTCGATAGCACTATAAAGAGCTAGCGTCCCTTGCCTCTGGGGCTTTCGGAGCGTTTTGGTGTATTTTGGCAGTTGTTTTTGGACTGATTGTTGTCAGCAAATGAATATATGCAAAAGTTGTTTGACGTTTCCATGCGGCCTTTGCATATATTTTTATGACCCGGCCGACAAATTAGGAGGGTCATAATGTTTTTGCCTTGTCCGTCGATCTGTCCATTCGTCCTTCCGTCCATCCGGCGTCAGTCCGTCCACTTTTATATTCTAGTTACATACTCAAATTGTAGTTTTGATTATTTTATTTATTTTTTTATTTTATTGATTTATTTATTCTTCTGAGAAATACACATGCATATATTGACCAATCTTCCTAAATGAACACAAGTTCAGTAAGAATAGGTATACCCAGAAAGCTAGTCACTCATTACAATGATTTACCCAAAGACTTCAATAAACACAAACAAAATACATCTGCAAGATTAATTTTATAATAATCTTCAATCCTTTGATTTGCACAGTTATGTTAGGGAGAAACAACTAAATTGTAATTTAAAAAGTGTTTTCACATTTAGTTAGTTCTGAGATAAATATCCTGTAAAAATGGATTTCTTTAATAACCTTTTAAACGCGTACTCATTTTTAGCGCTGGGTGTTTCCGCTCGTATTGTTAAATATTTTAACACCAGATATACTCAAGCAACGTTGTTTAATCGATGTTCTTGCCTAGTTTGTTTTGAACTTTTTTCACTTCTTAACCCACATTTACCAGCATTAGTCTCAAACATTCTTTGTAGAGTATCTTGTAAATTACCCTTTTTAGCTCTGTACATGAGCGAAGCGATTTTACAGACAACAGTATCAAGAAATTTCAATAGTTTTAATTTAACAAATAATTCATTAGTATGGGCAAATTTTTCAGCATTACAAAAAATTCGAATTACCCTCTTCTTTGACTTGACAATACGCTCCATTATGGACTTCGTTGAGCTACTCCACACCTCAGATGAAAACGTCAAGTATGGTAAAAATAGAGTACAATACAGCTTCCTTAACTCTAAAATGCTAAACAGTTTGTTAGCTCTGTCAATTTTAGCACCGTTAATTTCAATTTCAAGGCTTGTACTTGACGGACGTCTTCCGAAGACCATAAAGTTTGTCTTTTTAATATTTAACGAGAGTTTGTTCACTTTAAACCAAATATCCAGTTTTTTAATTCACAACTAACTTCATTACATAGTTTACTGACGTCCGTACCACTTGAAAACAAATTAGTATCATCAGCAAACAGAACAAAATTCAGAATTTTTGACACATTACATATGTCATTGATATACAAAATAAACAGTAAAGGACCTAAGATCGATCCTTGTGGAACTCAACACTTTACTATCATTTTATCAGATGACTCATTATTAAATTTTACATATTGACGCCTGTTTAATAAATAACTTAAATAACTTTCAAACCATTTATTTGCAATTCCACGTACGCCATAGTGATCTAGTTTTTTTTTTATTTACCAAGAGAGCATGATCAATTGTGTCAAACGCTTTTTTCAAATCTATGAATATACCAGTTATAGTTAATTTGTTATCAATGGCTTCAGTAACATTTTCTAACAAATGAATAAGGGCAAGTGAGGTTGGCCTGTTATTTCTGAAACCAAACTGACATTCTGTTAACAGCTTATTTGTATCTAGAAATCTGTATAGGTGTCTGCAAATAATTTTTCTAGTATTTTGGAAACTGAGGTAATAACGAAAAAGGTCAGTAGCTCGAAAATAATTCTTTGTTACCGGATTTAAAAATTGGAACTATTTTAGCAATTTTCATGCGGTCAGGAAACGCACCACCACTATTATTGAAAATGCTACCATGTTTAATTTTTACTGTACTGAAAGGGTTTAACTTTGTTATGGTATATTATGTATATTTCTATTTCAAAGTGTATGTATAACAGTTGAGGGGGATTTTTACTTTGTACCTTCAGAAAGTCTTCATTGTCTTTGTGTATTGAATGCATTGAGTATTTTGGCATAAAAGTGGTTTAACACGTTACAAACGTGGTTTGAATTGTGGCAGGAATAAAGTAAAGATCTTCCAAACTCCTTAACTGTGTTAAAAATATGCGTGTGTGGAACGGACGGCTATAAGGGGTGATGTGGAAGCTGCCAATTAGCCCTGGAAGGTAGTGAATTAGTAGTTTTAAAAACCTGGAAAATACCTGAAAATTGAAATCATCGAGGGCGTGGGAACCCTGCAGTATGAGATGATTGACACATAAAATCGAATCTTGAAACTTGGAGCGTAATAATGGTATGTCCGTTAACAGAAGATGATTATGAAAATCGAATGTTTTGCTCTAGTGGGGCACGGTAAGAACTTGTTGAACATCTTTATTTTATATCGGGTGCTAAAAAATTTTAACTCCCAAGGGAGTCATACATCATTACAGTGTACGTTGCACGAACAAAATTTCTGTGTGTACTATAGAAAATCCATATAACACGGCGTAGGCCAGAATTATCCCTACACTAAAACTGCGCAATGTTTATAAACGGTTAGAGGTATCACATTTTAACATCAGTTTTGAACTGGGTGCTTATATATGAACCGTACTATTGAACATCGAAGAATAGTTTCGAGATGACGCCTGTAGGAGATTGACCTTGTGAGGTCATGGTCATCGAGACCACGTGCGTCTGTTCAGGCACTTTTGAAAAGTTGTAGTACGATTTTTGTCTGTTCTGGTAAAACGGTCAGCCGACGGGACACCATTGCAGTGTATTTTTTGTGAACTTGAAGATATATATATGTATATATATATATATTCATTTCTTTTTACAGGCACTCTGTGTGAACTTTCCTGAGCTAACAGTTCACCGATTTACGGACCGACTCAATTTTACCTGGTCAGCGACGGCGGATCATGGCGTATCGGGCAGTTTTACCGCAAACGTAACCGGTGGTCGAGTTTTCGGTCCCTTTGATGCCACTGTACTAGAACAGGACGGTTTTGTTCTGGTTGATGATCTGCAGAGTGGTGTCTTGTATACCATAACATTTGATTCTGCCATCACAACCCTGGCCACATTCACTGAGAGGACGTGTAAGTACAGTAGGTCCCGATGATTCAATCGGGTAACCAGGGTTGAGATTTCGCGGTCGCCCGTGGCGACCAACTTGTTGCTCGGGCTGCCAACTTTTTCGAGTTGGTCGCCCGATCGGTGACTAACTTTTTTTCTGAGTATTTTCAGGTAAATTTTGCAAAAATTGTGCCGGGCGACTAACTTTTGTGCCAGGCGACTAACTAAGAAAATTTTACAGAGTCTCAACCCTATGTAACGTTTGAGGGGGGGGGGGGGGGGTGGGGGTTATCTTAAACAAAAATCTGCCATTTGACCTATCCGGTATGTTGAAAGCTAACCTATGCGACTAATGTAACGTTTCCTGTTTCTTATCAGGAATGAAATGACCAGAAATAAACACCCTCCTGCTAGAATTTTGCTCCCGCCGGTCAGCATTTAATTCCGTTAGTGCTAATTGTGCTAGCAGCTTCCCACTGGCGATTTTGAAAAAAAAAAAAAACATATTCCTGACATATCTTTGGCCGCATAGTTTTGAGTCATTGACTTTCAGAATTCGACATCTTGCCGGTTTCCGTGCCAGCTCTGATCGATTGGCTTAAATTAACAAAATCTCGGTGTTTTATTCCGTGCCAGTGGTTACAGTAGTGTGTAGGCTAAACTAAATTTAATGTTTGCAGTGATTTTGCTTGACTATTTGTACTTATCATTTATACTGTTCAAATTCTGCTACATGCGTTAAGGTAAATATTGTAGCGAATGTGGTTGTATTGACGACCTGCACTTTTTCGGACGTTATGTCGTGGATTCGCCCCATACAGGCCATAATTGCAAAGTGCACGATTAGTCTTTAAGTAAATTATATTATTGTTGTTTGGTACAGTGCCTGGAGCACCTACTGTCTCGTCAGCTATGGGAGTAGACGGGTCACCGGAAGTCATCCGCGTGCAGTGGACCCCTGCTGCCGATAGCAATCAGGACAGCTACGTCATTTACTACACCGATGCCACCAGTGGGACAGAGAACATGGCCGACTCCGTGCCGGGTGGCGAGACAAGCAAAGACCTGACCGGTCTTACCCCAGGGGAACGGTACACAGTTAAAATGAAAGCTGTGGCCGGCAGTGTGGGAAACAGTCAAAGCAGTGCCGAAAGCAATGCTCTTACTGCCAGTACTTGTGAGTAGCATGCTTTTCGTGCAATTGCAAGTCATTATTGTCTCGCTTGCGATTGACTGATTCAAAGACTATAGTTTGGAAAGTTAATTTGTGGGGTTAATGCTGGTGTACTGTAAACATGTACTTATTCGTAGGAGAGCTACGTATCGCATTCTTATCGGTAAACAAGAGATTGGCTTAATCCAGGATGGGATTTATCTTAATATTAATCGTATTTACTGCAAAGATTGAAGGGCAAAGGTTTGCGAATATTTGAGTTACTTGAATCAAGACGAAGTACCTCTTGGTTAGCAAGTACTTTATCATGGCAAACATGCCATGTTGTTCAACTGGTTCCTTTTGTTCCAAAATAATAGCTTGTAAAGTCTTAGAGGAAATTGCAGTGTTAATTTTTTTTCTAACATTGACGTATAAGGACTTTATTTGTACCAATGTGCTCAGCTGAAAGTAATTTCTTGATTGTATTGTGATTCTGGTCGATTTTAGATCCGAACCCAGTCACTATTACGTCTAGCACCAGCGACTCTGTGGATACCATAGATCTACAGTGGTCGGGATTGAACGGTATGGCTTTCGGGTTCGTCGTGGAGTACACTGCAGCAGGGGCGAGTAATGCACAAACGAAGGACGTGAATGGGTCCGCTGAGACAACGACGGAATTGACGGGTTTGATCGCCGGCACAGAGTACAGCATTGTTGTAGTCACAGTTAGCAGCTACGATAACTACAAGAGCCGATCCCAACCAGTTACTGTAACAACAGGTAGGAGAAGTGCTCGATATTTAGCCACGCAGCATAGCAAGCGCAAACAGAAGGTTCAATCGCTGACCCATGAAAATTTGTAACAGTGTATTATTTAAAATAAGAATTTATGAAGCAAGTAAGAAATCAGATATTGTTTGTCATGGGTGAACTAACGCTTTTTACGACTACGGTAGTCTATTCCGGAATAGACTACCGTCTATTCTGGTATAGACTACCGAAGTTAAAAGTTCTCTGGAATAGAACGTTTTAAATTTTTCATACATATTACATTGTAGCATATATTACTTACAGGTTTTATAATATTTAAATTTAAAATTACACAAAAACGTTTCATTTAAAAGGATTTGAAGGTGCGTAGTCTATTCCTGGATAGACTACCGTAGTCGTAAAATGCGTTAGTTCACCCATGACAAAAAATATCTGATTTCTTATTTGCGTCATAAATTCTTATTTTAAATAATACATTGTTTTATATTACAAAAAAAAGGCAATGCTTAGCAGGATGTAGAAAGACGGGAAAAGGAAAAAAAAAAGTTTTTGGAATTTGGAGTGGCATTTGTGCGAAACTTGTGCGATTGAATTTTAGTTGTCCGTTGTCTGTTGAATTTAGTCTTGCGGCTGCATGGTTTTATGTTATTGTCTGGTTGTGTGTTGTTGTAAATAGACTGGTTGCTCCTGGGCACCTGTGCCAGCCATGGGCAGGAACTGGTCCAGCACGTGTGATGAGTTTCCTGTACAGTTTTTACTGTTAGGCAATTTACAGCACGTAGTCTTTTTCGTAAAGCATATTTAGTGTTTTTAAACGCATTGAAATGCCAGATTGTTAAATATAATGCGCTTTCGGTTTCGTTGATATTTTTTACGACAAACAGTATACAGCTTTATAAAGAGGTGCAATTTTTAGTACGAATTCGAGTGTGACTTACCTCACAAAGTTATATATTTTAGTAGCGCCAACTGCATGTATAAAAGAATCCTAGTTGTATATAAAAAGCATGTTATTCACACTTTCTCGTTTTTACCCTGCTTTTATGCAACGCAGTGCCGAGATCGGTTAAGAACCTGACAGTATCCGATCGAAGTACTAACTCCGTGACTTTGCACTGGGAAGAAAGAAATACTGGACACTGGGATTACATTGAAATCAGCTACTCTTTAAGCGGATCCCCATACATCTCCACAAATGTTTCTTCCGCTGTAAGGGAACGGAGAATAGGGGACCTAACGGCTGGTTCTATGTACCACTTCGTTGTGGTGGCGGTGAGCGGCGCCACTCGATCGTCCGAACAGGATATTGATGCCTACACAAGTATGACTCGTTCACATCGTTGCTATTTTTCACCATCTCTTTACGTCTATTCTAAGTCTGTCTGTGCAGTGGGGAAAGGGATAGATGCACGGACTGGAGTTTTCTTTGTCGGATTCAGGCACTTGTTGTGTTGCGCCGGAAACCGATATTAGGGGCAACATATCCTGAACTATCACTGCTATAACACACTGCATGAAGTACTGTCATTGCCAGCGCACGGAATTGGACACTATTGCACTGCTTCGGTTAGAGGAATTCATAACCCTGAGGGTCCGGTGTTCTGTTGCTTCGGCGACTTCTGTCATAAAATGGAGGAAGTTCTTCAATCTTTTCCTGTCTTCAGGCTTCGGGTTTACGTCTTGTAATCCCAAATGGCGCCTCCCAGACGCCCGGCTATCGGCAGTCAGATGTCTCGGTTGTGTGCATTATTGCATAACACCCGGATGTGTTTGTTCGCACGTCCGTGTGATTGCCACGTTGTTGAATAAGACAACGATTATTTCTTTCGGTTCTTTTCGTAGCTGAAAAAAGGTGTTCGGCGACATTTCATACTGCTACAAGAGTGCAGTCCATTGGCCATTTCATTTCAAGCTTTCATCCAACCTTTTTTAACTACTTAAAAGTGGGCATTTCTAAAGTAAACTGTTTCTGTATAAAGTTTCTTTTTTCTGCCATGACTTAATATTAACCTTTTTGGCTGTTGTTTCAAGAACATGTTTTCACGTTGCTGTCGGCGAAAATATGGCCTCCTAGAATCAATGAAAAGGATCCTTTATACCTCTTGAAACTTTATGTTTAACTTCCTTCTTGATCTTAGGAACATATAACGGATAACGGATAATGAGTGGCTTTAAACGTTTTGCCAAGCTTTTGCATCACAGACATTTTTTTTCCCTTGTTTTAAGGAAACATTCATGACTATGGATTTTAAACAGTATCGCTTGTTGAAACTGAAAGTATTATTTTCTCTCCTCTGAGTCGTCGTAGGTTTTTCGCTCTCAAAGAACACCTCCCGTAGGGGGAACAACCTCTAATATCTGAATTTCTTTCTAATCTCACTTCATATAATTTACCTCTAACACTCTATTATTGAAAATAAGAATGCTGACGCAAATAAGAAACCAGATATTTTTTGGTAGGCTATCCCGGAATAGATTACCGAGAAATCGAATGTCGCAGAAATCAATATTGCTTCTTTTTTTCATACCAAAGGGTGAAAATAACTTGAACTATATAAATTCTTGTTTTCGCGAAACGAAAATAAAAAATATTGAAAATTGAGTTTACATTGGGCTGTTTATTAAAATTTGGGTAGTTCAGTATTGAATAACTTATTGAAATTTCATTTTTTATAATTTGTTTGTATTTTAATTTTTTCATTTCTTTCTATTTAAAAGGCAAGGAAATAAGTTGTTTTTGTAGATTGCAATATAAAATGACGAAAGAGTGATAAAAATTCGATTTCTGTGACATTCGATTTATCGGTAGTATATTATGGAATAGCCTACCAGAAGATATATATTTTCTTATTTGCTTCATAATTCTTATTTTAAAAAATACGATGTTCTCTTTTTACGGAAACCTTCTCTGGAGATTTTACTGTACTATCCTCCGGACTCTGTTTCTTAACGTTCCAAGTGGTGTTTGGCTAGAGTAGAAATTCAGCTTTTTATCAAGTTGTCTAATGAGAGGAAAGCTGCGTTATATAAACGTTAGGAACGAAAACACATGAGCATTTTGTACATAAAAACCTATCGCCTTGAGGAATAACTAAACCTGTCATTAAACAGCGACCTGACAAAACAAAACTTCCTTGTTATAGTGACAGCATTTGTTCAAAGATTATGTATGATTTCAGCTAAGACGTTTACTTCCTTTCTAGATATGCCTTAACATTTTAAAATTCGTTCTCAAAATTTATGTAAAATTGTGGACACTCACAATGTCACTTAGGCTAGAAATGATAATAAGAAGACCCCCCCCCATCCCCACCACTCGCCCCAGTCCGCTGAGTTGTCAGCCGTGTAGGGAAAATTACTTCACAGCGAAATACATTTTGGGAACTCGCTACAAAATTATAGGACTAATCAATGACTTCAAAGCTTGTTTTCAGACACAATTCAGCGGGTTTAGCCTGATTCTGTGTGGGCCTGTCTGATATTTGTGCCCCTCCTTCTTATTTTCACATAGCTGCTAGATTGCTAGTTGTTATCCACCAATCGCAGCAATTTCTTCTCATTATACAATTTTCTGAAGAGTTGCCAAGCGAAGTTAAGTAAATAAACTTATAATGGAATAAAAAATTATAAATCATGTTCGTTGTATTACATGAATATATACGTAACATACATGTACATATTTTTGAGGAAATATACGGTAGGCGCTTTTTAATTTGTATCAATGGGGATTGACCTAAATTAATATGATTATTCGGCGTTATAAATAATTGTGGAAATCCAGTTGAAAGTGCCCAACCGGACCTGGTCATTGATAGAATGAAACGATAAAACGGATTTAGTCATTGAAAAATTAGCGAACTTCTTTAGTGGTATGTTAATGTTAACTCGGCACCAGTATTGACAGTTCGTGCAAACAAACCGGCCTGTATTCACAACCAGCAGTTACACTGATTATATATGTAAGCTAAACGTTACCTGTAACGTAACATGCAATGCTTGTAGATTTCACAGGGTCTCAAGCACATAGTGTGAAGTGACTCAAATAAAATGCTGCACTGTTTACTATTATAGAAATGCTTTTGTGCATTTTTCCAGGTTATGTGATTTATTGTGTATGTGTGATCTTTGGTACGGTAGTTCATCGTCTTAAGTAACAGGTATTTTCAACTGCGAGTACTCCTAGAAATTTACACAGAGTTAAAAGTAGTGAATGGTCGATAAAGGTGTCCTGGGAGCACGGCCCAGGAGCCAAGGACAGCTTTACAATTAGGTACAGCAGGGATTGCATGGCTCAAGCACCAGTCAATTTATTCGAGCAAGACGCTACCAGCTATATACTTCCCAGCCTAGATACCGGTTACCAGTACGATATAACCGTTGTGGCTGTGAGCGGAGGCATAGAATCCCGAGAAGCGGCTCCTGTTGAAATTTTATACAAATGCGAAATGATGATCATTTTGTTTTACTATGCGAAATTTTATCTGGAAAATATGGCAAACACTGTTTAATGCTTTATAGATACATTTGCTTTAAATAAGGCGAAGACATTTCGCTTCACATTATTTATGATACTTAATTTTTATGCAGTTTAAAATTAGCGGCTTGCTGTATATACCCTTATGTGCATGCGATTGTATTAATGATTTTTGTCGGACAAATGTGGTTTCTGCAGCATATAATTTAAAAAAATGAAGAGAAATCTGACATACCCTGCACAAGATTTTGTAGGTCCTTTTCTTGGGCGAAACTTGACGATATATTACTTCGCAGGTTGAAAAGAAGTCAACTGTTTCAGCGATCTACGGATGGTCACATATATATATATATATATATATATATATATATATACTTCCTTGTACTTTGACGCCGCCTGTGCTTTGCCTGGCAATTTTCGTTACGCAAATTAAAAACGGTTTCGTCACAAAGCCTTTGTCAGCATCACATTGGACTATAAGGCTGGGCTGACATGTGAATTGCAATTTAAGCCGCCAAATAGCCGTCACACAGAGGGAGTGGCTAAGCAAACAGCATAATAACGTCATTCCTGATCACAAACGTACAGACGGATTTTGGTCTTTTCGCCCAAAGCGCAGTTACCCAAACGTATATTTCGCCTGAAGTTGGTGGTTTCACGTGATCGTGATTGTTCTTTTCGCTCGAGTAGTAAATGTGTTTGGTCGATTCCCCCAACTAGAAAAATGTATGGACCAATCCTGTTTCCCCCTATGAATCCGTTAATCTATGAATTTTACTGTAGTAATTTGGTATATTCAGTACCGAAAACGGTCTCAGTAATTGTCTCCATGTCTTCATGAAAGTTGGTCTGTACGTTTTGAAAACGACACACATATTGTGAACATGCCAGGTTGTGCTAATAGTCTTGTATCCAAACAGACAACACCCGCCCGCCCCCCTCACCCCCGTCATCGCGGTTTGCTTACGTAAACCAGTTTCATCATTGTTATACTTTTAAGTTAAGTTGGATATTATGAAGACAAAGCGTGCACGCTGCGCATATCCTTTTCCGGCAAGGTTAGAATTTAGTGGTCACAATATCAGTGCTGTATTTCACTTTTGATTTCTTTGTAGCAACAGTCGTCAACATCATTTTTTTGGTTGCTTTGGTTGTTTTCGTAACACGTACCGCGTTAAAAAGAAAACTCGTATATGGGGCAAGATTGTTGCCTTGCATCTTCCTGCAAAACTACCTTTGTTCGACCTATTTGTTTGTTTAGAATGAAGATACTTGATGTTGTATATAGAGCCAAAGAGCTGCTTGTAGTATTGGTAAAACATTAACCCTGTAATATTCCACGCTTTTATACAGTCCATCACGTTTAATTCGAACATACTTAATCCGAAACACGCTTTATTCGAAGTGTTTTTCCCAGTCCCATTTTTACCATATTATGCAGGCATTTACTTACTTCGATTAATTCGAACAGGTTTAATTCGAAATTCGGTCAGCTCGAAGTAGGTATTGAGTCCCATTAGGCACTTTGTAGTGTATTTTACAACGGATAATTCAAAATGTAAATTTTTACATCTCACCTAAGTTCAAGCACATGTAATCGTAACACAATTGTTTGTTTGAGATTTACAGTCAATATTTATTGTTTGCTTACTTGACTAAGCAACTGACTACTTACTTGAGCAACTCACTGAGATCAATGGCAAATCAGTTGTTAAATTAATGCATATAAAAACGTACACGTTTTCAGACAATGTGCCGGATCGTGTCCTCATTCTCTTATCTGTGTGACATTTGAATCCTTGCAAGTATTCATGATCACAAAAATGGGTATGTTGGCGTGGCTTCACAAAAATGAGTAAGCAAACATTCGATTGTGTGACTGTTTGATTTCATTTCACTGTTTAGTTAAAACAAATGGTCAAGTGGCGAAAGGGTTTCAATCACTTCCGTTAATTTGAAAAATCGAAATTTTGAAGTATTGCCCGGTTCAGAGCACTTCGAATTCTGCGTGAAGGATTGTAAATGTATATATGAATATATGTGCACTTTGAAACAACATGCTGCTAAACATTATCTTCTTCAGAGCCAACGGCTGTGACAGGTCTTGGAGTAAGTGGGAGAACTAGCTCAAGTTTGAATATCACGTGGAACTTTGAGTCTGTTAATCCCGGTACTCGCCAGGGTATCGAGGTCACTTATTCGGCTCATGGTGACAGCCCTTTAACTCTGGACCCTCCCCCCGCTGTTGATGCCACGAGTGCACATTTAAGCGACTTGAACGCTGGTTATGAGTACACCATAAGAGTCGTCACCACAAGTGGAGGCGTGACATCAGATGAAGCGACAACGACATGGTTCACAAGTATGGCTGCTTAACCGCTTCATAGATGGCACTGTACACTCTTAGATGCGATTTCCTATCAAGATGATTAGCTGCGCGGGGATGATGCCTCTTCCACGACCCTCGCAGTTCTTCTCTTCTTTCCCTTGTTTCCTTTATGGTGGTAGTAATTATCCAACTTGCCTACTTGTCTGTTCCAGTTTTACCCAACTTACAAAATTTTTTTCACTGGACGGTCCGCATTTTAAAAATTGCTTTCTTAGCGATTCCCCATAAATTGGCTAAATTGGTGGGGGGGGGGGGCGTTACAAATTAGTTGCCAACTTTCAGAATGCCTCTTCTCCCACAGTTTTGACCGGATTGCATAAAAATTTGTACGTATGTTCAGTAGATGTAGATGTTTCTCAATCGGAAAATGACTTTTTTTGACAATTCTCCATAAACTGATCAATTTTCGGCATTTGAAATCGTTTTATTTTTCAAAGTGGCTTGCTTGCTGAAGTTTGATTGGTTTTAGTCGAACTTTTAGAATGTTACTCTTCATGTGATGTTTTCTTTAAAAATTGGCCCCATGCCGCCGTTTGAATGTTTTAGGGATCAAGTTTTTCAAAACAGTTCTTCTGCAAGTAATTTTAGTCAGAGTGCTTTCATTTTTAGGTGTAGTCTAATGTTAACGCTCTTTGAATTTTACTTTTCTGAGATCTGAGAGATTAGGAAAATGCCGGCCTTTGACAAATTTTCAATAACCGGTTTTTAAAATATGACTTTTTGACCACAAGACAAGCCTGTTGATGCTTGATTCACTAGATCTCGGGTGGTTACTATGTCCCTTGATATTCTTGTTATAATAATTAAAAGCACGCGGCAGCATGTACTCCATGTTCGAATTTTTTTAACGTATCTTATATGCATAAATTACCCAAATTAACTTTTTTTAATACAAAACTTAGCTTTCGTCGAAATTTTAAAATGTAAAACTCTTAGAATTGTGACAGAAAACTGATGAACGTGGCAGTAGTCTGACACATTGCAAACTGACCTCAGCACCGATTTCATAGGTCACACGTGGTATCGGGTCTGTCATATTATGATCAGCTTTGCAGCAGCTCATTCCCTCGTCTTTAGCAATCGTAATGTGTATTTTCAACTCCAAATGCTCCTGCAAATTTACGGAGAGTTAACAGCGATGAAAATTCAAATGTCCTGGGAACATGACGTCAGGGCCCAAGGACAGCTTTACAGTAAAGTAAAGCAGGGATGGCACGGCTCAAACACCAGTTAGTGAAACAGCGCGAGATGCCACAAACTATACCCTTGCAAATCTGGGTGCCGGTTACCAGTGCGATATAACCGTTGTGAGTGTAAGCGGAGGCATAGAATCTGGCGAAGCAACTGCTGTTCATATTTATACAAGTGCAAAATAATCTTCATTTTATTTTAACCAAATATTATCAGGAAAATATGTTTAATGTTTAATAGATACACCGACCTTAAAAGGGTCGAGATATTTTGCTTCGTGTGTTTCTATGCTCAGTTTTTATGCGGTTTAAAAATTAGCGGCTTTCTGTGGTATCCCGACAATTCATCTAGCGACAATTCATCTAAATGAGGGACGGGTACGACAATAAATCTAAATTTTATCACACTGTCAATTTTTATTTTTTTAGTTTAATAAAGGCATTTTGTAATATCATTTTACCCCTACCCCCCCCCCCCCCCCCACCACTACCCAAAAAAAACATGCTCCACCAAACTGCCGTCAGACCCTGTAAGTCCAAACCAAACACAATTACAGGGATAAGTTACAGGCTAAATGCCGTGAGCTACAGTTAAAAATGCCAGCTAAAACCCTATAATAACCCTATAATCTCCTGCCTGTCATATCTGCCTTACTCTTTATCAAAGAATATTAACTAACGCCTATACAGGGTCAAAAGGAAACCCATCACTGTCAAAGGGTGTCTGCATTGACGGAGTTTCAATGCCTATCTGTGCGTCCTTAAATCCCAAGGTTTGAATCCTCCGAAGCATGTTATGCCATTCGGCATATATATATAAGGGTCCTGAAAGATGCTGTAATTATACTCCATCAAATTAGCATCATGGAGATAATACAAAGCGAAAGAGGAAAATCAAAAATTGCCTATGAAGCTTTTATGTACAGCAAAAAGAATGCCAACAAAATCTTCACAACTTGGTACTGCGTTGGTACTCTGTTTAATAAATTGACAGTTTTATAAAATTTAGATAAATTGTCGTACCCCCCTCATTTAGATGAATTGTCGCTAGATGAATTGTCGCTAGGTGAATTGTCGTGGATTCGCTTTCTGTATATAACCTTGTCTGCATTGTGGTGTGTTGATATTAATGATTTCAGTCAGACAAATCTTCCCAGGTATGACACTTGGAAAGTAAATTTCTTGCGAAGGCCTCTGTTTTATATACGTTCCGTGTGGTGATGAATACATTTCCAGTATCCACTGATCATTTGTCGTCAGATCTTTGCTTGAACGAAGGTCCCATTTTCTTTACATAATTTAACCATTCAGCAGTTTTCTCTCAAAAATTCCGCATCACCTTACAGTCTGTTTTTATGTTGTGGAGAGGTGATATGGGAGAACCTTGAGGGTCATGTGCTGGAAAGATTCCGGCCAACCAAACCATCCTCGGTTTAATGTGTTCTGGTTTCATAATTTTCGTCTTTTAGATTTTGTTTTATATCTGTAAACGCAAGGTGACACACAGATTAGACTGTGGGCTGCGAATGTCACTCCAATGTGATTATGCTTATTTTATAAATTTAGAATACACACAGTTTGAGCTAACCTGGATTTTTACTGTGATAATATTGTTTTTTAATCACTCATTGACATGTATTGACACAATGTAACCCGCTAAGGGTCGGCCGCGTCGTTAAGTAGATCATATAACTAACTGTCACTCCAAGTTCGCCTTTGCACTCGCGTCATCAGTGCCGAACTTCACTCTGATTCTTTTTTCTTTTTTCTTTTTTAAGCAGTAGTTATCCCTGTGATTTTCTGTGATTGATTGCCTCACACAGACCACAAAAAAAGGGGGAATGCATGCATGAGGTGGATTTTGAACTCAGCTCTTGGTACAACACCCACCTTTGTCCGGCCTGTTTATATACGTGGAGTGAAGATGTCGGATACCGTTGGTCATTTAACTTGAAAACGACCAGAAACCCACTTGTAGTTTGAGTGATACACTAATCGTTTAGTTGATATCCCACCTTTGTACATACTTTTGAAAATGTATTGTGTATATATCTTAATACATGTATACTCTGAAATAACGTGCTGCTAAGCTTGTTTGTACTATTATTCATTAGAGCCAACGGCTGTGACAGCCCTTGAAGTAAACGGGAGAACTAGCTCAAGTTTGAATATCACGTGGAGCTTTGACCCTGCTAATCCCGGTACTCGCCAGGGCATTGAAGTGACGTATTGGGTTAATGGTGACAGCCCTTTAACTCTGAACCTTCCCCCCGCTGTTGATGCCACGAGTGCACATTTAAGCGACTTGAACGCTGGTTATGAGTACACCGTAAGAGTCGTCACCACAAGTGGAGGCGTGACGTCAGATGAAGTGACAACGACAGGGTTCACAAGTATGGCTGCTTAACCGCTTCATAGATGGCACTGTGCACGCTTAGAGGCGATTTTCTATGAAGTAGATGTAACTGCACTAGACAGCAGTAGTTCGACTTGTAAATATTAACCACTCGTTAAACTTCTTTGTTTAGAAATAACACACATTCTGTTCTTACACCACAGGCAGTAATAGATAGGTGTGGTGTGTCCTAATAAACGTTGTACATTGGTGTCTAGTTAGCCATTCGGTTTATTCAATAGCCCTATGGGTGATTGATATGAGCTTCCTAATTTCTGACAGAATGGATGAATGAAATATAAAAAAAAAATAAAAATAAAAATATATATAATTGCGAAATAGTTAGTGTGTGAAATTGTGGTGATTCATCGCACAACACAGCACGCTTTCTCGGACACGATTTGTGTTGAAATGTTAAATACTTCTATATTAGATTCTAGTGCTTTACACGTCAAACGGGTATTGATTTGCACTTGCTTTGCACCACGACACACCTTTATTTTCTTGTATTCTTAAAGCCACACACAGTAAAAACAATAGCTGTTATGTACCCTCAAATTACAATTATTCTTGTATTCTGGTATGTTGGTGCGTTTATGGGTTGAGAAGAAATGTAAATCGCTGGTTATTGTCAATTTGGAGCGTGGCTGGCTGAAAAGGGGGGGGATTAAATCCAGGAAACCACTGTGAGAGTAGAAATCCACATAATAAAGAGGGTACCATTTTGTTTACAAACTTGCTTTATGCTATTATTTATTTATAAAGGAGTTATTGTCGTCAAATTAGTAGCGACCTTTCTCAACACGTTATAACATTAAGCATACTAATAAACGTGGACGGGAAATTGGACGTGTGTCGAAACGGAACAGCGGCTTAAACGCCTATATTTGAACCTGGCCAAATAACAAGTCAGCTCACGAATAACAAAAACGCAATGTTAGTTTTTATGTCCTCAGAACTTCCTGGTGTAATCTTTATATGTGGAGTATACCAGACTGTCGCAAATCGCTGCGTTCGGTAGAAATATCGCTGTACATGTTGGTTACCACTCTGTCTACATATTTAAATGACAATGCCAGTCGAGTATAGACTGCTTCCTCACGAACACATAAAAAAAATAGCTTCCTGGTTTACGCCACTTATCTTTTCCTCACAAAGTGTAGGAATTCAGAACTGTCATTTCCTGATGGCTTATGGCACGTTCAGAACTATATTAAACAGTCGCTTTTCATGTTGTGTTGTAAAAGTAGGCTCTTTCTGTACACATTTTTTTCTTCAAGCACCGTCAGCGTTATAATCCGGCTGCACACTGTTCAAAGCACTTTATATTGGGGTCGGGAGGAAGAACAACGATTCCTGAGGCTTAATCACTTGAGATATTCATGAGAAGCTGTGGGCTTGCCTTGGTTATTTCAGTTTGGGTCATGCTTCGTTTTTACTAACCCTAACAGCGACTGTGTAGTTTAATTTTATTGGGTTTATTTGCTGGAACGGCAAATTAAACAATTGTTTTGATTAGGAGAAAATACAAGTTACAACGACTAATTGTACTAATTGCTTGTTCTTTCTGCAGCTACAGATAAACAGTGTTGGCGTTCTGTGTGTGTTTACGTGCGAACTGTCAAAGAAAAGTATTTTTATTTGCAGGAAACGCAGTTGTTTTTATATCAGTGTTGATGTTATAACTAACTTTTGAGATTAAAAGTAATCCAGGTGATTTGTAGTGGTTCGGTGTTTAGAGTACTTTATGACTGAAAAAGTTTCTGCACCCGTATTTAATAACGCGTAATTGGAGCCAATTTTGCGTTTTGCTTATTCAGCAAGTCAGACGTAAGCTCGAAGTTTGTCTGGACAGAGGTCCACTTCGGGTCAGCATGGAAGTGACTTAAATTTAAGTCAAGTTCACTAAGAAGCAGTAACGTTTGATCTCTCACCAAACAAGTTTAAATTATATTTATTTCATTCATTTAAATTATATTATTAAATGTGTACTTTCAGTTCCAAGTACCCCCATTGTAACCGTCACGCACGCCACAGAGACTACTCTCACGCTAAGTATTAATGGCGTGTCGGGTAGAAGAGACAGCTATACGGTGACGCACACTGATATGACTGCATCCGGTGCGGCGGTCCCAGAGCCTGTTACACCAGAATCGCAAGGTCAAACAACTACGCATGTGATTCAGGGACTTTCTGCCGGACACGACTACAGTATCCAAGTGCGAGCCACCAGTGGTGATCAGAGCGCAGCGTCTACTCCAATAACCGATAACACAGGTAAAGCCTTTTGGACGTGTGTGAAATTCTAACTGCCTGGTTAGCTGTAAAACCAAAAATCTGCCCACCTTAGCTTGATACTGACATCGTAATGCAGTTCAATTTGCTCGAGAATATGTTTACGAAAAATGTAACTTGTAGCTCTACGAGAGAAAATAATCAGAATGTTTGTCGTATGATTGTCATGGTAGGATGAATAATTCTGTATGCAGTAGAGTATTGAAAGAACAAACAATATTTTCCTATTGTAGCACCCAGTCCTGTAGTCAATGTGACTGTGAACGTCGTGAGCGCAAGGGAAGTTCACGTTGAATGGGCGGATGTCAATATCAATCGGGTAAGGATGCTAAGGAAGTACTGATTTGTTGTACAACGTGGGGTAGTATAAAGGTACATTTTCCGTAAGTGGCACAGTTAGCTGATATTCATCCCTTAAAACAAAATTTAATGAAGCAATCCTTAGATATTTTGAGAATAAAGTTTAAAAAGTGAACATCAACGAGTTTATCTCACACTGTGCGCCTCAAATGATGTGAACAGTCAATGCAGTTTTATTACTAAAGGGGTGGATTATGGAGCAAATGCTTTGTTCTGGTTTCGGGAACGCTTGGAAGGCCTGTCAACGAACCGCGTTGTGTTGAGTTCATTGACCTTTTACAGGTGACCGAATCCAGTTTAAAGTAAACAAAAAAAAAAAACGCAATGATCTATCACTGTTACAACACAAACACATATAATAATGCCTGAGATTGGCAAATATCGCGTAAATGATGTCTTAAACACTTTCATGTGAATTTCTCAGCCTCGGTCTCGATCTGTTTTCCGCATGCTTAACTGTGGCAGACCTGGTTTAGACGAAGGTTGAGAAATTCGCCTAAGACTGGAGTTCCTTCCCAGTAGTGTCGCCCTTTGTGTGTCGGACAGCAGTGGGTTTGTTATCCAAAGCAAAAAAAGAAAAAAAAAAGGGTTTTGCCACAAAGCTGTCGTCAGCGTGACCTTGAATGATACCCATGACTTTCGTGTTAATTCCCCAACCCCACCCCGCCCCCAGAGCCTTTGATTGTAAGTTCATTTTCTTAGCGATTCGAGCACTCCATCGATTTTTTTTTTCTTTATAAAGTAGCGTTCTCTTCGGCTCCTTTGGTATTTCAAATTCAGAATGCTGTAGAACAGATTGGGGTGTTAAAAATTTTGAGAAATGAAGTGTGTGATTTTAGGACTCGGTCAGTGTGACTTACAAGTCAACAGGCAGTGGAGCTGATCCGGAAAGTACGAACTGTGCCATGAGTGGTTGTATCATTGACGTCTCCTCGGCCGGTCATCCGGGAACGGAAGTAAGCGTCTTTGTCTCGACAGTGAAGGGCGCTCGCACCAGCAGTGCCGCGACCGGCAGGGGAAATACAAGTAAGTTGTCATCTCTAAAGGTGAAGAACAGGCAGATTTTAGACATTTAAAACTGTTTCGAACTTTGTTTGCAAGTATTTAACTATAAGGCCGGTAGTCGGCAAGTCTGACACACATATTTGGTAACAAACATCTCCCTTGGGAATGATTTTCAGCTTAATCCCAAATCCATTTAATTCGAATATGGCTACAGGTAAGTCCAGATACCTGAACTTCTTGAACTCCTTAAGATCTATCATTACCAGATTTTAATTCATGTGGAATGATTGTCAGTTCGAGATGAAATCCAACTTAACTGCTGAAAATATTCCGTAATTTTTCTTCTGGTCACATGTGTGCCTTTGATGATGCTTTTGTTATTTTTTTGTCGGGGGTGGGGGGGGGGGTGTGGTGGGGGGGGGGGGTGTTATGCCGGAATTCGTTTAATTTTAATACGTTCCTGGTTTTCAATGCTTGCACTAAATGAACTGTACAGTACAACATTTTGTAGGCTATCACCTATCCCACTTACAAATGTATTTAAGGCGATGTAGTGTAATAATTGACTGGCATTTGGTCGGACATTCTGTTTTCGTATTTGAATATGAGGTTATTAGTACGCTTTCTATCAGTCTGTTATATATTATTTAACATTTTGGCTGGCGGTACCGCAACCCATACAGAATCTTACCGTATCTCAACAACACGCCAGTCTTAAACATGTTCAAAATCTCAGCGCAATTACGTAGCTATTACATGAACTGGATAGGATTGAAGATTCTTTGTAACATACATATCCATGTAGATGTGATGTTTCAAAGACGTATTTCGGTTTGTGGCTATGTAAATACGTATGTCACCACAATAAAATACTTGTAATTGCAATTGTTATTGCAAACATTAAGCAATGCAAATAATTAGTCACAATGGGTCAACAGGCCCAAAATTTGGACCTTGGATCCGAGAACCGTGGGGCAAAAACAAGAAATAGCCCTGTATATTTTTGTTCGTGTGAACTTACTGCTATATTTTTCACAATGTTGGGAGCAATTATTACCACGTCAAGTGTTTGCTACCATTATAAATATGACGAGATGGTTGCTTTGACGTCATGTCTGGTTTTGTTACAGTGCCTCTTCCCCCGGAGAGTCTGCAAGTAGTTGGGGAAGTGGGATCAAACACAGCGACCCTGCAAGCCACAAAGCCAGATGCAACTGTAGTGAACGCACTGTGGGCTGAAGTCAATCCACCAACGTCGAGTCCACGGATTACGAATAACGGCAATGTTTATACCGTTGAGCTACAGAATCTAATGTCGGGACAAACCTATAACGTTACCGTGTATTTTGTTGTCGGGGATGCAAATGTGAGAAGCGATTCGCGGAGTATAACCATACATACGAGTATGAATTATTTCATTTATTTCTTTTCCATGAAAATAAGTAACTTATAATGAAAGATATGTGTAGGGTAACATATTTTGTACTTATTCCACGAAAGTTTTTCCTTTGGACACAGGAGTGATATGTTTCTGCCATTATCTGTCTCGTAGTGAATTTTCTCACGTCATTATTTGCGATTGTTTCGTCACAACGATTTCCTAATAGCGCCTCGCAAAACGTCTTTAGGGCTGAGTAGAAACTTCAGGGATTTTTAAGGATTGTGGGATAGAATGCATTTCTGTGGTTAAAAAGAGCTTAAAATAGGCAAAGAGAAGAACGGCAATAAAAAAATGAAAGAAACAGCTGTGGTTTTTGGTAAAATTTCGATCAACGACATAATGTATAAATTTGTGGGGTTAATGTTTCGCTTGATTTTGTCCATAGAACCACCTGCACCAGGGGCTATGTATGAAGAAGGTAGTACAATAAATTCACTAACTGTTGGTTGGCCTGCCATAGAAAGTACTCAAGGAACCTTTACCGTATACCGAGTAAAAATAGATCCACCGCGCGCACCTCAGCAGTAAGTATAAATTCGTCCTTGACTCCATCAAACAATCCAGTATTGGCAGGCAAGACCGGTCACGTCTGCCCGTTGTCCGTATGTCTGTGTGTGGGTATGTATATTCAGGGACACAGATCTTCACATTGTGGTATACGTGGGTTAAAGGTACCCTAATTTCAGATAAACCAAGTAATGCAGTTAATATGTTGGGCACAATTTTTAATTCTGCACAATTTATAAATTGTGCTGCACAGTTTTTAAATTTATAAACGGGCCGAACATTTAAAAATGGGTTGCCCAATTATAAATGGGCAACCCATTTTTAAATGGTCGGCTCGTTTTTAAATCCAAATTTTTTGGGTTAGAGGGTGACGCTCAGTCGGTAGAGCGTTGGTCCTGTAATCCCATGGTCCCTGGTTCGAACCCGGCCGGGGGTGGAAAGCGGTTGATTGACCATCGCTCAAATTGCCTCAGCTAAACGACTGTACAATATTATTCACCACCACGGAATTCAAAATTAGCACAAATGAGTCTTCAGGCCATCCCTTAAAAAATAAAAATGGGTTGCCCATTTATAAATTTATAAAGTTTATAAATTTAAAAACTTAAATTTAACTGTGCAGCACAATTTATAAATTGTGCAGATTTAAAAATTGTGCACAACAAGTATACAAAATTAGACGTTCACGATGATCGGTAGAAATGACCACGTATGAAAAGTGTATTGTGGACAATACAGCAGTGTGTTTCATATGTGGACCATGCGGCAGTACGATGTGTGACTGCATATGTGCTTGCCAGACAATCGTTATGATCTGATAGCTTTCACAGCTAGTGAAAATGTCCCCACTTCTCCCGCACGCCCATAACTTTTGATGATCTCCAAGAAATTTCCAATGTGGATGAAGTTGACATTTTTAAATCGTTTTATTTAACAAGATCACCAAGACACCAAGCTTAACTCCTCGTGAGGTACGTGTAGGAATCTGCATGTTTCCTGGGTGACAACCCATCCCCCCAAACCTTCCACGGCTCAATGAAATGTTCATTTTACGGTCAGTGGGAAAAGGCGAGACTCTGGAATTAGGAAAATAATTGTAATTGACAGGCGAGTGGCGGTAAGCTCGGTAATTCGAAGGTCTTGGGTTTGAATTCGAGACATCAGAACCTCGTAGGTGAAATGGCAGCATCATACTATCTTTTGTCCAGCCTGTTACTCGAAGGAGGTGTGCTACGTCGTATTTTCGTTCGATTTGGTGAAAAATTGTCAAAATGACAGTATTTTGAAAATAGGTGAAAATTTAGTTCGAATGTAAAAAGATGTGACTTTTTGTCCAGGACGTAACTCTAGAACTGTTCATGCTAATGCTTTTTCATTTTGCATGCGGTTAATACATATATTGAAGGTGTGCAACGTCGTCTTATTTTTTAAATCGATCAGCAATTGTTAGGCAATGTAGGGTTTTCAGTTTCAATGAATTTGCTAACATCCAATGACATTGTGTAACACGGGGGATCCTACCTCACTGAAGCTCTAGTTTAGTCACATATTTTGTTCAGGGCCGTTTCAGGACCGGGGCCGTTTTGAAACGGCGCCGGTGCCATCTTGGGACCATATCCCAGGATTCAGAGGCCCCAAAACGGCGTCGCCGTTTTGAGACCGTCCGCGATTCGGCACCATCGCCGTTTTAGGACCATTGTTACCAACACCGCACCGGTGCCGTTTTAGGACCAGGTTTAAATTATTTCATTTAAAAAGTTATTGCAATTGCTGTTAAGATGCGATAAAAAGGATAAATTTAAAGAAAAATGTGGCGAAAAAATTAAAGAACTTGAAAACTCAAAAACCTCCAAAGTTAGCAGTCGTGAGAAATATGACACGATAGTAAAAGCACTTAAGAATGAGGAAACAGACAAACGTGTCAAATCTCGAAAGGCTACGGACTGGTAACAATTCCAGGCTTGGGACTAGTTGATGTTTTAGTAAAACCTGAAAAACCCGAGGATAATTCAAAGTCAGAAAAACAACTTCGAGTTGCTAGTACGGACACATTATTTGATGTAGTTAACTCGGGTGTAGGTCGTTTTGCCATCGACAACTTTGCCACCAACCATTTTGCCACCGACCACTTTGCCACCACACCCCTACCATTTTGCCACCAAAGACATATTGTGGAATAATGAAATAATTTAATTGCTTATTTTTAGCAAAATAAAAGACTAGGAAAAATGAAATAGCAATGCTTTTTTGAACAATAGCAGACTCAAAAACGGCGCCTCCTACTTAATTCCCAAATGCTCCCGTAATCTACTGACAGTTTCTGCTCTGGACCTGCTAAATCTGCTGCTTTCTGCAAATCAGTCTTAATCCCCTAATCTCCCAAGTAACTGTCCATTTTCGGAGTACGATGCGCAGTCTGCCCTCACTAATCATAATCCCAAGGCTCACGCGTACACAGTGTTAATCCCCTTATCCCAAAAGTAATTGACAGTTGCGACTCGAGATAAATCATAAACATTGATATCAAAACATAAACAAATGAAAAAAAGTTATCGAAAATAGTGTGACAGTGCAATTTGAATAAACGTTAAGAAAAAGTAAAATGTCCCTTTTATTTTGCTTCTTAAAATTGAACCGTAGTTTTAAAATAGCACATGCGCCGTCTCAAAACGGCGCAACTGCCATTTAATGACTCAGACGGTCCCAAAACGGCCCCTCGCCGACTCGAAACGACCAGGCCATTTTGGGACCAGCATCGGTCCAAAAACGGCGCTAGTGCCGTTTTAAAACGGCCCCGGTGCCGTCTTAAAACGGCGCCGGTCCCAAAACGGCGCGTAACATATTTTATCGTAATGCTTCATGTGATGCAATGCAGTTAATCAACCATTTCTAAAGTATTTTCCTCCAAAAGGTGCCTCTACATATTTGTATGAGTGACTTAATATTGTGTTTTCTTGCTTAAGATTTCAAGTACTAAGGAATAAACGTGCTGGTTTGTAAAGTGATTTTTCAAACTGTATTTGTTCAGATATATTGAAACAAAATTCGTTTTGTCCTTGGACTTTGGGTATATTTGCTGCAGTTGATAGGTGTAATTTGTGACTTGTTGAAGAATTCGCGTATTCCCTGACTATACAGTGCTTCACTTTTCCGCGTGTTACAGTGCCACAACATTTGGGTTTGCTTCTGTGTTTTAACGGTCTTTGGACATTTCGGCACTCAAGAGATTCGACACCAGCAAATTCGGCACCACGCTTTACAAATTTGGCAGCAATTTTCTCACAATTTCGGCACCACGTTTTCCAAATTCCGCACCATTTTTTTTTCAAACTAGGCACCTAAAATTTAACAAAAATTGAGGCAAGGTATTTGAGTTTGGGTCAATTGTTGTGTCACCATGACCTTTTATTGATGTAGGAAAGTAACAAAACAGTAAAAAGTCCGACTACAACCAATTTTCCTTTTATTAAAAGCAGTTTAGCAGCTTAATTTTCACAAGCATTAATTGCTGTGTATCTAAAGTTCTAAAACATAATTTAAACAATTTAACTCAACTTACAACTAAGTATTCTTCACTGACAAATTTAAAGTTTAAGTTGCAAATTAATTTGCACATATAGTTGAAATTGTGAATTGTTCTATGCACCACAAATGCACTTCAACAATAGTTGATGAACAAGTTTGGCTGCTCTTCACATTTGGTTCTTTAAATTGTTCAAAAGCCAAACACCAGGAGCAGTTTTACCCGTCTTTATATTTGGTTCTTTAAGATTGTTCAAAAATTGAACACCAGGAGCATAAATGCGTACAACCGCTCTATTAAGTTTAGAAAGATTTGATGATCGAATTGCAAGTGATTGTACTCGTCGTTGTTATATTTTAATTGCAATTGAATGTTCACGACAATAATTACAATTCATCTCAATTAGAGGTACCTGAGCACCATTGAGTAAATAAAGATTATCATTAACACATAAAAATGTTAAAAGCACTCTGTGATCGCATGAACAAAGCATGTTTCATCTTAAAATCACTGAGTACGTAGTAAATAAAGATAATAACATAAAAGGTGTCAAAAGCACTCTGTCATCAGTATCTTTTATCTTAAAATTAGAGTTCATAAATATTTAAATGTTTTTTTTTTTCATACACATGCACAAATTATCATGAAAAATGGTGTAACAATATTTCATATTTGATGTTTGGTAATGAAAGTTTAATGTTACGTCATAAAATTTGACTTAAAGTAAAATACTTTGCTTAAATTTTCTGTTGAGTGTTTGTATCTGCTTCTGAAAAAATGATGCCGAATTTGACAAGTGTCGAAATGTCCAAACGCTATTTTAATCCTTACAGGAACATCAATGAAGGTTCTGACAATCTACAAGCGATGTTTAATAACCTGGAATCGGGTGAATCGTACACAGTGACGCTCACAACGGTTTTAGTAGCCGGGGGAGTGGAACGAGAGAGCGAACCAAGCAGTGCTACGTTCATAACGAGTAAGGAGACTTCTCGTAGTTTGTCATATTTGCGTTTTGTCTAACAAGTGCAATAATTGAGTATACAGGCGACCCAAATTGCTGCAAGACGGATGTCGTATATTATATGGATATGTTACCATTAAAACACCAGTTCTTAGGCACGTCACCATACCTTGGGAGTCGGAGAAACTGGTGTGTTTTATACACCATATTTCTTCTAAATTGCAGCAGTATTGTATGACTGGATTTAGACAGAACACAAAAAATCGAGAACATCCAAGTTCTTAGAACGGAAGTCCGCTCCGTCTTGTTTTTGTACGATACAAAAGTGAAAAAAATTGGTGCAAAAAAGTGAGTTCATAATTTCCCACAAATATTAAGCCTAGGGAACTCAAATTTACAGCATATGTAGGTCTTGCAGGTATGTATTGGTCTGCTCACTTGTAGGCAAATTTGAGATTAAATGGGGTCACGCGATTAAATTTTTAACCTTTTTTTTTTTTCGTTTGCGCGAATCTCATAAAGGATACGATTTGTGGTATCTTATAACAGCATGAAAGCCCTCACTTGAAACTGGTTCCAACGTGAGTTTTAATGAGAATCCAAAGTCGGAGTAGCGCCTTATGAGCATTTTACAATTCAAAAAAATTAAAAACAACGTTCATCTCGAAAACGGTGCTCCGTAGCGTTATAAGAGCAAGCATAGCTGAGCCATACTGTAGAAAGCGGGTCCAAGTAAAAACCGAATAGCATTGTAGTCCCTGTGTCAAAGACCATTTGTATGCACGATTATTTGCTGTATTTTATACGTAAGGATAAATTTGTATATTTAAAATGTTATGTATTCCTTTAATGCTATTCGTCGGAAAGTTGTTGACCTCAGACGCCACCCTTGTATTTGAAACGTCACAGTGCAATAAAGCGACATTATATCGTGCTGCGCAGGCCGTGGTTACGAAAACAAGTGATGTCATCAAGTTCCGGGCATTTTTTTCATTAATTGCAATCACAACAATGCATCCCAAGAAACTTGATCGCGATTGCTCCATCGTGAAAATATGTGGATATACTCGTTTATCCTTAATTGCACCATACCACAACTGCCCTCCCCCTCCAACTTTTTTTTCGAAAAGTTTAAACACCTCAATTTTAGATTTAAAACCGCATTATGTCACGATTTAACTTAGCAGTTTGGATTTAAAATCTAAAAGAATTACGATTAAATTTAAACTAGTACCGTGGTTATCGATGTCAACAAGTGCCACATCACCTTAACTTTTATTTTAAGTAATCAGAATGATGAAGCTTTTAACTCCGCCGCTCTCGAACAGCTTAATAGACTGCAATTGGCTTCTATTGATAGCATTGACTTCTTCAGATTTCTTGAACATTACACACTCCGAGGCTCAGATAAATAAGCTACCTTGCAATGAATAACTCGCACTGCTATAGATATCCTCATGACTCACATTAAGCAGCTTTTCAAATATATTTACTAGAATCACAGAAAGTTTATAATATTCCAAAAAGATTCGCTTCAAGTTTTCACTTTTTATGCAAATGACAACAAACATACTAGACCTGTTGTTAAAAGGAAAAGACAGACTAAAATACTTTTTTCAGATCCAAGACAAGCCCATAACATGCAAGTTCAAGATGTAGGAACGAATTCCTTGAGAGTTACCTGGACTAGGCCACAAGAAGGAGATTACGATGGATATTATGTTACGGTAATGAACACTATTTGATGAAAAACGTTATTTTGATTACATTTGTGCTGGTTTCAGACCCTTTAGCTGCAGAAGATTTCAAAAACAATACATAGTTTTTAGCCTAGCCAACTTTGTCGGACTGGGCTAGTGTTATCACTTTTTGACCGTTTTTCGTGTGTATGTGTGTATGTTACTTTTGTTAAATTTTTTAAAGCCTAGAAATCATTTTTCTGCCGACTTTGATATATGCGATCTGCCGACTTTAATATTTGCGATCAACCGCGTGTCGGTCGGTCGGTCGGTCTGCCGGTCGGTCTGTCATCAAGAGCTTGTTCACACGATAACTTAAAAACTCCTTCAAATACTTTCATGAAGCTTGGTATGTAGCTTCTGGCACAAACACAGATCGATATTGTAAATGGGCCAGGTTCGTCCAAGGAAAATGGACCAGCTGGACTTAGAAAATTTCAGCTCTATTGACTATTGTGTGAGCTTGTTAACACGATAAGTTAAAAACTCCTGCAAGGATTTTCATGACAATTGGTGTCCTTTGTGGTCACTAGCAAGGATCGGTATTGTCAATGGATTAGGTTGGCCCAAGGAAAATGAGCCAAATGTACTTTGAAATTTATCAAATTCTGGAAATTATTCAGCATCGGAGTGAGTTTGTTAACACGATATGTCAAGAACAACTGCAAGGATTTTAATGAAACTTGGTGTGTATCTTCTATGGGCACTAACAAGGATCGATATTGTCAATGGTTTAGGTTGGCCCAAGGAAAATGAGCAAAATGCAGTTTGAAATTTACCAAATCCTGGAAATTATTCAGCATCGGAATGAGTTTGTTAACACGATATCTCAAGAACGACTGCAGGGATTTTAATGAAACTTGGTATGTAGCTTCTATGGGAACAAACGCAGATTGTTGTTGTAAATGGGCCAGGTTCATTCAAAGAAAATGCACAAACTGGACTTGGAAAATTTCAGCTCTTGATTGGCTATTGATGGCCGTGTTTAACTGATGGGGGGGCTGTTGGGAATATGTGGGCTATGCACACTGCTCTAGTTTTGGTATAAATATTTATGTTTCCCGCTTGGAGGGGAAACATTTTGTTTTTGTACTTTCTGTGTCTGTTTTCGTGTGTGTGTTTATGTAGTGTGTGCGTCTGTTGTAGACATCCCGTTTTGTTGACACGATAACTCGATACGGAAATGTCTGATCAGCTTCAAATTTGCTGGGATTATGCAATGGGTTGGTCCGCGGATTTGGGATTTAACGTATATTGAACAACATGTGACGTCATAAGACGTCAAATAGTGACAATTCCGTCATTACTCTAATTGTAGAACGGAATTTCGGTTTGCTTCACACGTGGTAGGATGATGCCTTGGGTGGGTCCGAGGGTTCATATTGCATTTCGCATATATAGCGCAACATATGACGTCATATGGCGTCAGTACGTGTTGTGGACAAACATGCAGTACCTGGAAATATTTTTAACTGGGTCATCTGCTCTGTTCTGTTATGGCAACAAAATGTTCCGTCCCCGCCCTCCCTCCTCCCCCACCCCCCCCCCCAAAAAAAAAGATCAGGTGAGTAATCTATTTTGTAGTTTTAAAGGATGTTCTTGTTTTGCTTTTTGGCCGATGAGAATGCACGCAGACAATGTATAATTACACAATTACACATCAATAAATATATTTCTATTGCAATTAAGCGAAAAGATAGACCTGTTTCTCAGAATGCAATTAATTACTGAATATGAGAACAATGGCTATAATGATGTCACCGATGTGCCAAAAGATAATTACACGTATTGCCTAAAAATTTCAGTCAATACACGTATTGACTGAATACACAGATTGACTGTAACATATATAATGAAAGCTACTACACTTTGTGTTCAGACCCAAACCGTGAAATAGGTAAAATGGTTAGGGATGCCTTCAGATCCGCACTTGCATTAGACGGCGGAGAGGGGTGGGGGTGGGGGGGGGGGGAAGCGAAAAAAATCAGTGGTGAAGTAGGGAATGTCTGATCTTGCGATCACCTTGCTGACCCGGATTAAAAATAGGCATACGGTGTGCAGACCCATACCGTAAAAAGGGTAAAGGGTTAGTTTTGCGTTCAGAGGCCTACTAAAGTTAGAGGCGGGGTGGGAGGGGGAGTAAGCAGACAACAAAAATCACCAATGAAGTAGGGAATTGCTGATGTGGCCACCACCCTCCTGACCTGGATACAAAAAGACATAGTGTGAAACTTGCTTGTATTGACGAACTGCTAGATCCGGAGGAAAAAGACGTGCAGTTAAACTTGTTTGCAGTGCCCACCTTCCAGTCCCGGATAAAGGACGTATAGTTAAACGTGTTTAAGTGACACCATTCAGACAAAAAGATAAAAAGAGGTACAGATAAACGTGCCTGTCTTGGCCACCTTCCCATACCTGGGTAAAACGAGGTGCACAAAAACCTGTCTGTCGTGGCCTCCGTTCAGACCCAGATAAAAAGATAATACTTGCCAGTCGTGACCACCTTCCAGACCTTTTTTAATAATAATAATAATAATAATAATAATAATAATAATAATAATAATAATAATAATAATAATAATAATAATAATAAGAACCGATTTCGCGAACAAGTAGCGAAATATAAACTTGTCAACTATGAATTGTGGTTATTTAACTTGTATTTTTCACACAAAACCACAGCTTCTATAACTTGTTTGTTCGATGTTGAGTGAATGCAAATGGTCGTTTGGGCAGCAGTGCAGGTGTTGGCTTTTGGTATTAAACCCACATTATATTGAGTAACTATCATTAACTCACAAAGTCGCAAAGTATAATCCGGCCGCCTGCACGTGGTGTTTATTGTTCGCGTGTCGATGCGTTGTGGCGATCACATAACAGTTGACACCAAATATGCAGTGACAGTCTTCAGAAGGAAGGTGCTCCGCAGGGCCTCGCCATATTGACGCCAAGTCGATGGCGACCACCTACCCGGTTTTCACATTAAAAAACGCTGATTGCGCCGGAGACAGTTTTTGCCGCCGGGTGTTATAGTGTACCCAGTGGCTGGATATGCTTGTTAATAAAGTTAATTGTTTCACATAACCAATTATTTCGTCGCAGAAATATGTATTAAGCAACAATCCCCCACCAGTCGAGGGAGGATCCAACCATCACCCCCCCCCCTCCCTCCTCCAGGACCCATCCACCCACCACCAATCAAAACCGAAGGCAAACAGCCCCTTCTTCGATGCAGATCAGGCCCAGATGCCGGAGAAGAGATTCGACCAGGAGGCCTCAGTCCTATAGTTAGTTTGGCTAATCTGCAAAAAAATCCTGTGTATGATAAATTTTCTCAATGTCTCCTTTTAATTACATTTAAATACTAGCAATCGTAGCGTCATGCAGTATGAAGAATGTAGATAGCAGATAACGTACGCATTGGCTTTGTCTATTTCCTTTGCTTGTCGTGTAAAACGCAGCGCTAATGCCAGCAGTGCGAGCCAGTTGGTTTCATGCATAAAATTACTAAAAAATCGTCTATCTTTGCTCATCGATTTGACCATGAAGATCACTACCAATCTTCCTTAAAAAACCGGGAGGATAAAGTTCAGGTCAAGTGCTATATACTTGCCAAATTTGGTTTCTCTCCCTTGTACCATTTTTGACGAGATGGTGCACCAAAATCATGCACCTCCGATTCGGAAGAAAATAAGACGGCGGCAAGTTGTACTGTCTTCGACAAGACAAATTCAACTAACTTGAGCAAGGTATACTTGCCAAGTTTAGTAATAATATTGAGTTTTTACATACCGATTTTTCAGATAACCTGCTTAAACCGGTTTACAATGTGCATATACATATATATATCATTATTGATTACAATTTTTTAACTCAGGATTTCAATTTCGACGTGCCCATATAGTGTCTCTGAAATCCCTATCTATTGGCACATACGCCAAACAATAATACAACCCTAATCTGCTATAAGAGGACTATATAGGCACACGGATATCCCTGGGGGGTTTGCAAATTGCCACGATTCCTGACCACGAGCCAAATTCGAACACGGGCTACAGAACCACAACTGCATGGCAGCCAAGCGTCTTCACCACTCGGCCACCGAGCCCCCTTAATGACTACCTTTCAGAATCGAATAAAAAGGCTAACATTAAAACCAGCCTGTCGTGACCGCCTTTTAGACCCCTATAAAAAGACGTACAGCAAAACCTGCTCGCATCAACCACATTCTAAACCCGGATAAAAACAGCGTAAAGTAAGCCCAGTTTATAATGACCACATTCCAAACAGCCACTTTTGTTCCGGGACTTGTACAGAAATTGAAGTGTAAGATACACAAGTCAGATTTCGAACCCCCGCCCCCCCCTCCAACCCACCTTCCCATCAGATGTATTAAGATAAAAAGATAAAAAGTCTTATAATTCTGAAATAGTGCAAAATTATCAAAATACAGTACTTTGGTAACCGAAGGAGGGGCAAACAGCGGAAAAGGGCTGGGAGAAGGCGATGCAGTCGGGGGAAAATTTGTTTTTGTTTATTAAAAAAACAGCCATGGCTGGATAATAAAAGTGTTTGGGTATGCTGTGGTTGGTGTGGACTGGCCGCTCTAGTTATTGGGTGGTTCTTCACAAAGCTATTTAATGTTGGGGATCGGCCAAAAGTTTGCGGAATTGCGACCCGTGAATGTTTGCTAGGGGAAGGTGGGGGAAAGGGAGTGTTGGAGTGGAAAGGGGGTTGTGAAAGCAAATTGTTTGTTGTGTCTTTTTAAGTTTGTGTATTAACAGGCTACAGTGCGTTGTGGCTGTATTGCTATTTAGCGTCATATTATGAAATTTTTAGCCCTCAGCGCGGCCTTAAGGCCCCTGAGGAGATGGGGGACTACAGTTACGGGGCTGTCCGCCTGTCTGCGGAGCTGTCCGTCCATCCATCGTTGGCTGTTACTCCCATCCTGATAATCCGTTTCCAATGATATTTGGTAAATAGATGACCTATCATAGTGGACGGGTGCACGTTATTTATCTTTTGATCTTTGACCTAATTTCAAGGTCACATTTGCCGCCATCTGGATTTTCACTTGCAATTTCTTGTCAACATGATGACACAAAAGCTAACAGTTGTTTCACTGATGGATACTGTTTAATGCACAATTCTGGTTGGGGATGTGTTCTCTCAATGACTTGTTTTTATAGAGAGGAGGCGGTACGGAAATGTCTACAGACCGCGACACAACATTTCAAGTCTTTGGCGACTTGTCAGCGGGCACAAGCCATGAGTTCACTGTGTATGTTAGAAAAGGTGCAAAGAGAAGCGATCCTATCACTAGTGCGTTTTACACAAGTAAGTAGAAGTATTCGCTAGTCTATGAACAACGACCTTGTTGCTTGTGAGGATAAATTGATGATTTAAAACGTTTTTCTTTTCAATTTTTAGTAGAGTAGCCACTGGGTAATTTCGTGCCAGGGGAATGAACTGTTTCGTTTGAAATGTTTCGATAATTTTCAACAAATACGCCACATTGACGAACTCAGAACTATGCAATATATAGTCAAGCTGCTGTTAATAAGCAACGCTATGGGCGGTTCCAAGGGAAATAGTGACAGCTGGTCTATAACCGCCACCCCCACCCCTTAACACTTTGCTTTTGAGTTTTAAAGTGAAAGTTAACCATGCATAAAACCAGTGCTTTTCCCCTTATCATGATCTTGGACTTCACTCATAAAAGGCAAGTGGCAGTTTCTAATTACAGTCCCCCTTCGTATCTCGAAGCCGACGGGACCGGCCGATTTACTTGGAGAAAACCGGGGTTAGCGACAAGCGGGGGGGGGGGGGGGGCATTTTTCGTTGGTCATGGTGCGGAAAGTCGGGAGGGTGAGAGGCAATTGTGTCGATTATTACAAGTTAATAAATGTTTGCAAATGTGTTTATATAAATGTGTAGTTACACTGGGGGATTTTCAATCCCCTAGGTTATTGTTTTCGTACGACTCGGTAAGGTGTTTCCGTATGTTTTCTTTTTTCCGCCAAAACCTTGTCACGTTAACTCCTCCGAGACGACTAGGGCTAGGACGACCAAATTTGGTAGAGACATAGTATAGCATGTCTAGTTGGTCGAGCTCAATTTTTTTTAGAAATTCATTAATATTTTACGTGCAAAAATGGACATTGAAATTTTAAATTTGAAAACCTTGTCACGCGAACTCCTCTGAGACTTTCTAGGGCCAGGATGGCCAAATTTGGCAGAGACATAATGTAGCATGTATAGTTGGTCCAGCTGAATTTGTATAAAAATTCATTAATATTTAATATGCAAAAATGGACATTGAAATTTTGCCATTTATGCCCGTTATAAGGCAGGCAAAGATCTGGTATGATAACAGCATTGCCATATTGATCGCCCAGCTGTACGCAATGAGAGCGATTGCAGCTTGTGTGTGCATGTTGACTGTAGCGTTTCAGTTTTTCCCATTTGTTTAAGAGTGTTGAGTCTTCACCCTTTGGACCTAAAAGAAGTATATATATATATATATGTGTGTGTGTATTGCTTTTTAACCCAGCCGACTTTGTCGGACTGGGTTAGTCGTATCACTGTAGGGGGATTATATGTGTGTGCGTGTGTGCGTATGTTAAACTTTTTTCTTTAAAATGCTACTCACCTACAGTTTTGCTCCAATCGTTTTGATATTAGGCAAGTATGTTCCCTGGGTGGTCCCCCACCTGGCTATTACTTTTTTTGACGATTGACGAAAAACTGACAAAATGGCGGCACTTTTTGTGACTGTTTGATCCTTTTTTAAACTGCTTCTCCTCCTACAGTTTTACTCCAATCATTTAGATGTTACGCAGGGATTTTCCGCAGGGGTTCGCCTGTCAGGCTCTTATTTTTTTCGCGGGTAGCAAAAAACTGCCGAAATGGCAAAAACTGGAATAAATAGTTGTAAATAACTGAATTGTCAATTTCTTCATTTCTCTCAGTTTTTTTCAAATAGTTATAAAATTTTAATCGAAAGTTTCTTAGGTAGCTTCACGACCTGGACTTTTACTTTGTTCGCAAATGACAGAGAAAAAAATGCCGAAATGGTGGAATTTTAAAAATTTTGTAAAATTGTGTAAATGTGGGTAAATACGTGAATCGTCAAAACCCAACCCCTCCAACATCCCTTTTTGGGTAGCTTCCACCCGGACAAACTCGTTTTTGTGTTTTAAAATGATGAAAAAGTTACGTTCAGAAACAAAGTTCTTCATTTTTTGGCCTAACAGTGTTCGTTTTTCTCTCTTTCCTTGTTTGGTAACTCGGCTGGGTCATGTCCTTGGACATGCTTGTTTAAAAATATTTTTAGTTTACGCTGTTTCACATAGAAAGATCAAATTTGGCTCACTGATAGAGGATGAGACATGAAATCCGCATTTTTTTACCATGAGCATTATCTCAAAAATGGTCATAGATAGGGGATTTTGAACTCATTTTCGACCCTTTATGCCTGAAAGGCAATATATAAAAGATACCTGGGCGACCTTGACCTCCTCGGCCATGGTCCAGGTGAAAAACCGGAAGTTGGCCATTATATCGGAAACGGTTAGAGATAAAGCGATTTTGTGCGACTTCGATCCTAAAAAACGATATGTAAGAGGTACAACGGTGACCTTGACCTCCTCGATCATGGTCAAAGTACGGAACCGGAATTTGAACGTTATCTCGAAAACGGTTAGGGATTTTGAGCTTATTTGGGACCTTTGGGCCTAAAAGGCGATCTGCAGGACGTACCTCAGTGACCTTGAGCTCCTAGTTCATGCTCAATTTTGAATTTTGATAGTTCAGAATCGTATTTTTTGTGGCCCCCAAGTGTAATTTTCGCTACTCGGAAGCGAAAACGGTCTAGTTTTAAAATTAGGTTTTAAGTAATGATACAAGCAATCAAAATTCTTCAATTTTATTAACCACCTATACACAGTAAAACACGCGGTTTCATTATGCAATCTTGCAAATAAAACGTTCATACACTGAAGCTTTTAAGAGTCTCAAAACAGAGAATTAATCCAGGAGTACGGCAATGAGTTCAGTTCTCTTCACGTTGAATTGCGAACACTCGACTGAATAAAATCCACCATAGATTTCTAAACAGCTCCGTTTCCTCAGTGAGCTGTGCATTGCAACCAAAATCCCTTTCTAATTGCACTTTGTCTTTCACAAGTTTTGCATAAACTCATCTGATCTTTAAGAGAATACCGGCACCTTTTATACAAAAGGACTCCTTACCTGCTGATTGCAACTCAGTTTACTCGATGAAATGAGAACGTCACTCTGAACTACTGAGTAGCGGGAGCTCTTTTTCTTGTACAGTCTTACCCACTTATGTCGACATCGGATATCTCGACATTTCGGTTAATTCGACGTTTTTTTCAGTCCCGTCTATCTGTATGATAAAAAGCTCGGATATGTCGACTTATTTTTATCTCGACATAATTTAAGCAAGCTAAAATGCCCTCATATAGAGCTTTTTATATAAAATAGCATACTCATACACTACGAATTTCGTACAGGTTATCTGCACTTATGCAGTATCTAAATTTTGCTTGTTACAGTCAGCTGTATGGTACCCACAGTAAATGACAGACCCCTCCTTGTGTAAACAAGGAGCCCAGTGCATGCCTCTGTTTAGCAAATAAGCCCTTTTGTTCACCCTAGCCAGTGTTTGCTAATTGTTCTTCATCTCTCCATATCCTACAGTCGTGTCGTTAAACAAATCATTTAACTAACTCCATATCCTACAGCAGACTTTATCTGCATAGGCTGCAGTGCTGTATGAACTCACTAAATGACTGTAAACACCCCTTCTTGTGTAAACAAGTAGCCCAGTGTTTGCTAACTGTTAGTGGACTAAACATTGTTTTAAATTTGAGTTTGTAAAATAAAGATGGATTCGACGAAAAATAAAAAAAAGGTAAACTTTCGAAATAGGTGTCCCTCACAACACTATTTCGACGTAGATAAAGAATAAGGACAAAATTATTGAAGCCCATGAAAGCACTGAATGTGAGCCAAAAAGAAAAAAAGTTGCGTACGGCGGAATATGAAGACGTCGAAAATGCGTTACTCAAGTGGTTTTCGCAAGTCCGGTCACAAAATGTGCCGTTGTCAGGGCCACTTCTCCTAGCAAAAGCCGATGAAATCGCTAAAAAGCTTGGTCATCACGATTTCAAGTGCAGTAATGGATGGCTTCATAGAATCAAACTAAGACACAGTGTTGTTTTAAGTCGATATGTGGCGAATCGGAAGCGGTCGACATGACGTCTGTGCACTCCTGGTATTCAGACGTGCTTGTGGGAATACTAAATGGATACAAATGTACAGATATCTACAACTGTGATGAGACTGGCATATTTTACCGGCTGCTTCCCGCCCGTACATTAACATTGAAAGGCGACGACGCTCACGGGTTGAAACAGAGTAAAGAAAGAATAACTGCAATGGTGTGCGCAAACATGACTGATACAGACAAAATTCCTCTATTGGTCATCGGCAAATCGCAAAAGCCTAGATGTTTCAAAAACGTGAAAACTTTGCCAACGGATTACAAAGGAAATGCTAAGACATGCATGATCAGTGAGCTTTTCACTGAATGGATATACAAACTTGATAAAATGATGACGAATCAAAAGCGCAAAATTGCAATGCTCATGGATAACTGCACTGCCCACCCAAACGTAGAAGGCCTTAAGTCAGTCAAGATTTTCTACTTGCCGCCAATAAAAGGACATGGAGTGTTGCTTGAAAAAAAATTAAAATTCCTATGTGTACTTTGAACTGCTTTTTAAACTGCTTTTTAAAATACGATGTTTCTTTAATGCTCAAAGATTCGAGATATCCGGGGAAGTAACTTCGAGATGACGAGGGATTTTATAATACTTATATAAGGGAAAAAAAATGAAAAAAAGTTCGTGATAACCGAGACTTCGAGATAACCTTCGAGATAACGAGGGAGGACTGTATGCATCTAACGGGTGTGTGAACTGATCCACGTCCCGAGTTCCATCTGACGCCTGTTGTACTGACGGCACATTCCTGACAGCAATTGATCGTGTTTGATGAGAGCAATTACAGAATTTGTGCTGCTACCAGTGCTACAGACTTAGGGGATGCGGAAGAGGGGAAGGGGGCCAGTGATGAGTTCACAAGTGAATGTTGGTTGTATTTATTTACCCTTCATGCTTTTTAGCTCAGCCGACTGTTGTCACTGGGCTATACTCGTCACTTTTGAATTTGCTGTCCGTTAAGTTTGAGGGTGTTTGTGTGTGCTGCTCTTTAATACGCTTATGGTCCGGATGTTTGGCAGGAATGTTCCCTGGATGAATGCTGGTCGAAAGCGCCCTCGGACCAAAGCGCACCCGGTCAAAAGCGCCCCCGTTTTTGCCAGATACTGTCTAAAATGCTAAAGCACGAGGCTGGCCCTACCTCTTCTAAGTATATAAGGTCCTGTTTGCAGTCCTAAATTATTATTCGAAAGGGGCGGTTTAGTCCGTGGGCGCTTTAGTCTGGGATTCACTTTAGTCCTACTTTGCATAAATTGGGACGCTTTCGTCCGGGGACGCTTTTGGTCGTCTAGCTCCCTGGATAGTTCTCCGTACAGCTTGTATTTTTTGGCAGTTTGGCCAAAATATTGGCCATATTTGGGAAAACACAAAAATGCTGCTGTTCCTACAAATCATTCCTCAAAAATATAATCATTGTATTTTATTTTGGCGATTTGGCAAGTTTGGCCAAAATATTGGTTTTATGGGCAATATTTCTCCCTCACTTTGATGCAATGTCTTGCGCTGTTGTCTGCGAAACAGCAGGTTGTGAGTGAGTTCAAGCCAGTCAGGAATCAAATTATTTTTTGTGCGTGTTTTGTTTGCCTGCTATATTTTTAGTGTTGCTCAATGTGCGGAATAGTACTTAATACTTTTTGTATTAATACCTAATACTTTGTATTGCTACAATGGAGTTGTAGTGTTTTTGTTATCGGTCAAATAAACTGATAGGTTTAAGAGAAACACAAAATTTGTTGGTCGTCTCATAGGTATTGTTCGATTACTTTTGATAGCAGTGTTGCCCATGAGGTCTTCTGCCAAGTAAATTTTGCCAAAACTCGTCGGTTCCTCCTTTCATCTTTTTAATGTCTTCTTTTTTGCGGCTAGGCACAATGTCCACGGACATTCTTGTCTGTATATAATTATTTATCATAATTTATGTATGTTTTTGCACTCCTCGAAAATATTTACAATGGCTTCGTTACGTCGTTATGATGAATTAAATGCAATTCCAATCGTGTGTAACGTGAACTTTGAGCTGCAAGGCTCGAGTAAGGCCTTGTATTTACCTATGCCTGCTATGATATTAGGACCGACAGCACCTGTAATCAGCTCTGTCGATTCATCAACAAACTCGATAGAGGTGCAGTGGGAAAGCGCTGAGGGGGATGTGACCGGATACACGGTGTCACGAAGTATTGGCGACCAGTCGGATTCTGATGATGTGCTAGCAGACCAGTTGTCCCACACGTTTTCCACGGGGATTTTAGCATCCAGTGATTACACAATAACGGTCGCGGCTTATATCGAAACACAGAACCAGGGCATTTTACCCGGTCATACAACAACAGAGCACGTCACCACAGGTATGATTCCGATTTGCTGTAGTCTCTTTTCAGTGAAAGCTTTCAAGGGCTGCACACAGTTGTCCTCACATGAGTTGATTAAGTGATACTTTTGTAAAGTTAAAGTAGATACGTTTTCAGACTTCGTTATCCTTCTGAAGTCGGGCGGATTCACTTGAAAATCAAGCTCTTTCTTTAATACCTTGATAATAAATGATTAAAGTGTTACTGCTTATTATACTGTAGTAACTATTTCCAAAGAAAATGGTGTTGGCAACAAAGCGAAAGACTTCTTTGTTGTTGCTGCTGTTGTTGTTAAAATGTGAGCTTCTGGTATTTTTTATTAGTACAGAATATTTTAATTTAACCAATAACCTTACAGAACCAAAGGCTCCGCGAAACTTGATGTTTGTTAACAAGACTACCAGCAGGTTACGAGTGACGTGGCAGGCTCCGGACCACGCGGCACCTGTAACTGGCTATACAGTGGTGTCCACAGTTGAAGTAGGGCGAAATGAAATTGATGACCCAGAAGATAGAGATATAACGCGTGATACGGAAACCACGTACACAGGTCTGTTGTCGGGTGGCACCTACAGAGTGAGCGTGAAAGCCTACAAGTTGGACCACAACAATGACAAAGTTTATGGTGCTGAAATAGAAGACACTGTTACTATGAGTAAGTAGATTATTTGACCAGCTATTCAAGTTGCACTGTCCGTGTTGGTAGCTATGTAGGTGAGTCTTGTCAGTGGGAAACACCACTCACAACTGAAAACGTTGATGTTTGGTCTGATGAAGTCCCCACTGTAAAGGTCTGTTCACATTGCTTAAGCCAAAAGTCAAGTCATGAGGCAAACACTCATGGGGACAAATTTTTAATTGAGAAATTATCCTTTAGGATTTGAGGCGTTTTCCTTAAGGGCAGAAGCCAAATGCCTTAACACGATCATCTGCTACGTAAACGCGTAACGTATATCATTACGTTCAAAACATAGCAAACAAACAAATCCAATGCAATGCGGACGGAGAGGTGCTTTTTTATGGTATAACAAATATGCGGCAAAATTAAAATCCGCCGAAAATGTCATAAATGAAAGGAGTAAAAATTGCATTTGATAAGTTGCTTTTTTCATGGTATAAAGACTTCCTTGGGGACTTAGGACGTTTTGCTTTCGCGTCAAAGTCAAAAGCTATGAGTTGACTTATTCGTAAGACTAGAAAAAGACTTTAACTCCGAAAGAGGGTCTACAACCCCCTCCCCCCTCGAAGATCTCGGAATCTGTGCCAATAATAAGGTTTGTGGTTTATGAACGATGTCCTGCCTGACAGCCGGCATGTTTAGTCACCACACCTATCTCGACACCACCGATCTTGACTCCTTTCCTATCTCGACACCTCGAGACATTACCGATCTCGACACCACCGAACCCAGACTCCCTGCTTTTCTCGTCACCCTGCCTTTCTGCGCAAATTATCGGCATTCCCTCTATCTCAACGCCAGGCCTACACCGAAACCCCGCTTATCACTACACCCCGTTTATCCTGACCCCAGCCTATCACGTCTAAAGGCCTTTATCTTGACAACCAGCTTACCTCAACATCTTGCCTTCCTCGGCATTCAACAGGATGAAAGCTCAGCCTCTCTGGACACCCTGCCTATCTCGACAGCCGGTCATTATCGTCCTGTTTTAACCCTTTCAACAAGCTTTGTGAGGCTTTAATCGTTTAATTTAAAGTGTGTCGTTGGCGATTTGTGCTTCTGGTGTGCAGTCAAGATATGACTTATTACAGAGCCAAGTATGCCAGGAGAGATACGTCTGGTGGGGAATCCCCAGGCAACACTGATTCGCATAGCTTGGAATGCTGCCCAGCCCGTCTTGAACGGTTATATAGTAAGGTGGAGAGCAGTGGGTACGACTCCCTGGCTTCACGAAGATATAACTGCTACATCGTACGACATTGATAACTTGAACCGTGGACAGTCATATGAAATAGAGGTGATGACAAGAAGCGGCGGTGAGACGAGTGATGCACGCAGCACAACCATTACTACAGGTTTGTGTCACTTACTGAAAAATATATATTCTAGATCACCCTTGGATTGTGCTGCCATTTCGAACATAAAGGGTGCTTAAAGGGTATTGAATGTCAACCGAGGAAACGAGTCTTTCCAAAACAAGATTATAGTAGGCTACTGTCACAAGGATAAAGTGGAAAATATCTGTGAAATAACACTATAAAAAATACAAAGATTGTGTGTTAGTTTAATTCTGGAGGCCATTTTAGTCCGGTGACCCCTACTCTTCCCCTTGGTGTAGAATAATTGTTGACCGCCGTACAAGTGGCCACCAGTCAAACTGACCATCTCACAACTGGCGCCCGGTGAAGTAAAATTTCTTGAATAATTTGTTAAAGGTGGCATCTTCTTGCCTGTTCTTCCGTATAAAAGCGGTGAGGACATCGTCAGGAGCCCTATTCACAACAGTTAACGTGCAGATAATTTCCTGATTTCCTGTGTGCAGTGTGCGGTTAACTTCTCTGTTTATTATTTTCACGTTCTTTGTTGCGCCTAGGGCTTTAATTAGAAATGGCGCCATACAAGAAATATGTAATAATAATAACTTTTGTGAATACCAGGGCAGGCAGCCTCAAAAACTGCAGCACTAAATTTTAATCCAGTCTTATTGTTTTGAGGTCACTAGAAAAGGCACAGTCCTCAGTCCCCGGGTTAGTCCTGAGAATGTGACGCAGTAACTTGTTTAAACACCGTAACCGTCATCTGAACCCGGTATCCCCAATGCCAGCCGCGTGAAAATATATATATTGTAGATATGGACAAACTTTTTTATGTAAACCTGTTTGCGCTGAGATAGATTTTGTCCAGAGGAGTTCTGCAAAAGTATTCGATCCAGCGATCTGAAATTTTGTGCAGTGAAAATGTATATATTGTAGATGTGCAACGTCGTATTATTTTTCGGCCAAAATTGTCAAAAATACGACTTCTCAAATATATATATTTTTTATGTAAACCTGTTTGCACGGTGATAGATTATGTCCAGCCGCGTGAATATATATATATATTGTAGATATGCAACGTCATCTTAATTTTTAAATCGACCACAAATTGCTAGGCAATGTAGGGTTTTCAATTTCATTGAATTTACTACCATCCAGTGACATCATGTGTTACATGGGGGATCCTGCCTCACTGAGTCTCTAGTTTCCCTTGAGATGAACTGTAACCACCACTCCCCCCCCCCCGCCCCCCACTGATAATACCCCCCACCTATTTTGGCAAAAAGCCCTCCGTCCTATCTGCCCCTCCATCCAAGTTTTTAAGGACTTAAAGAGCTTGTGATATTCTTGCACCTTCTTTGGGTGTTCATGAATTTTTTTCTCATTTCCTGACAGGTTTGTTTCGATTGCATTATGTTACGAACTGGTTAACAATGGAATCATAACGCAATTACAATAACGTATCAAAATGTTCGACTGCTGAATTGTACATCAGTCTAGCTGCAGTTAGCTAATCGTGTATAAAATAAGGCATGTTTCGTTAGGTCCCAGTGCTCCAGTCACCCAACACATCACTTCCTTCCGCGATGAAAAAATTAACACTGAAATTGAGGGGGCATTTTTTCGAAGCATGCAAAATTGAGGGGCATATTACCGGGGGGGGGGCTTTTTACCTAGAACCTGTTCTCGGTGTTTATGAAAAATTTCACAATTTTACTAACCATGTCCGAAATTATGCTGCAAGTGTTCAAACTCAGTGCCGACGCAGGCACGTAAATACAATGCATACTTGAGCATAACAAGGATGGCTGTATTAATATCGAGAGTTTTACTTTTCAGTTCCGGATGGCACAAATTTAAATGTAGCAGAAGTGGGAAGTCATTTCATTAAAGTCACTTGGACCAGGCCACGTAACACCACCTTTGACCGATATTCTCTGAGAATTGATCCAAACCCAAGTTCACGAGGTGACATTTTAGTTGATCAGTAAGTTTTCTTATTTTGATTTTTGTTTGTTAGTTATTTGTTTTCAATGATTTAGTTGTCCCTGTCATTTTATACGAAGAGTGGGGTCGTTTGTGTGGTGTTTGCTTTAGCTCCGCTCTGTTTGCAGACATAAAGACCCGGGACATAACGGCCTAAAGGACATAAGGGCACCAGACATAAGGGCCCAAGACATAATAGCCTAGAGGACATAAGGGCCGCGGACATAATCATCCTAGAGGACATAAGGACTCCAGACATAAGGACCCGGGAACTAACAGCCTGGAGGACATAAGGGCTCCAGACATAAGGGCCGGGGACATAACGGCCTTGGTAGACCGTATGGACTGCGGACATAAGGGCCCGGAACATAATGGCCTTGGATTACATAAGGGCTAAAGACAAAAGGGCCCGAGACCGAGAAATAACGGCCCCGAATGAAATAGTGTGAAAAGGGACCCGGCAATTATTTTTATCAAATTACAACCAAATCTTTTTTGTGGTAATTTATGCCGAAAATGATACTAAGTTGTTCTATTATATCCATTTAACAATTAAAGTAAAGATAACAGATGCAACATTTAGCCAAGCGACATTTAGCTGAAACTGGCATCTGTGACATTTAGTTGAAATTTATAATTGTGGTCGATATCTTTTCAATTAATTCGTCAAAATGTATAAGTACATAATATTTTGGGTGTAACTCGACAAAAATAATTGTCGGGTCCTCTTTGTCCAATAATTCGTTCGGGCGATTATGTCCCGGGTGTGGGCTCTTATACCAAGGCCGTTATGTGCCGGGCCCTTCTGTCCCGAATTTGCACCGCTCAGCCCCTCACACACTGGAAGCAGGTTGTCCATCTGTACAATTTCAACACAGAGAACGAGAACACCAGAATTTTACTACCTAGTAGCAATACATTTACACGGGAGCTTGACGGCGAAACTTTTTTGTAACCACTAGCACGATACAATATCACCTTTTTGCCCATCTACCGGCCATTTCTTTCTACAATATGGCTTAATTATGCTTGCTGATCTAACACCATCGTTAAGGTTATGTTTACCGTAGACCCAGTGTTTGTGTTTACTAACTGAGCCTTGTTCACAGAGCTTACTGTTTTCTGCATTGCTGCTGTTATATACGATGCCACTCTGAGTCAGTGCACACGGGGGTGAGTGCTACTCCAGGGGAAATGCGAGGCACGGGGTTGGGTAAGGGGCAGAACAAGAAACTAAAACACTTCTTTATCCCCCGTGAAACGGAGGGATATAGGTTTGAGATTGTCCGTCCGTCTGTCCGTCCGTCCGTCTGTCCGTCCGTCCGTCTCCTCTTCAAGCTAAGGACTTTGTGGACACCACTTCTATATCAACGAAGCATAATTCAGCTTTCATATTTCATACAGGCAAAATATAGGGTATAAAGATGTGCAACGTCAAGTTTTCAGTTTGATCGAAGCAAAATTGACAAATTGACAGGCTTTTGAAAATCGTCGAAAATAGACATATGTGCACATGTATAGGACTTTGTGGACACCACTTCTATATCAACGAAGCACAATTCAGCTTTCATATTTCATACAGGCAAAATATAGGGTATAAAGATGTGCAACGTCAAGGTTTCAGTTTGATCGAAGCAAAATTGACAAATTGACAGGCTTTTGAAAATCGTCGAAAATAGACATATGTGCACATGTATAGGACTTTGTGGACACCACTTCTATATCAACGAAGCATAATTCAGCTTTCATATTTCATATAGGCAAAATATAGGGTATAAAGATGTGCAACGTTAAGGTTTCAGTTTGATCGAAGCAAAATTGACAAATTGACAGGCTTTTGAAAATCGTCGAAAATAGACATATGTGCACATGTATAGGACTTTGTGGACACCACTTCTATATCAACGAAGCATAATTCAGCTTTCATATTTCATATAGGCAACATATAGGGTATAAAGATGTGCAACGTCAAGGTTTCAGTTTGATCGAAGCAAAATTGACAAAATGACAGGCTTTTAAAAATCGTCATAAATCGACATATATGCAAACGGAGTGGAATTCGTGGGCAACACTATATGAACGGACGTTAATTTGTTCTTAAAGCGCATTAGGTGAGTAATATTTTTAAATGATTTTTATCCTTAAGCTAATTATAATTTCAGTTGTCATATGTCATGATACGGGTGATTGGAAATGCTACACGATTTCATGCGTATAGCATTTTCATACGGTATATAATGAAATGCATTTGTTATCCCCCGTGAAACGGAGGGATATAGGTTTGAGATTGTCCGTCCGTCCGTCTGTCCGTCTGTCCGTCCGTCCGTCTGTCCGTCCGTCTGTTCAAAGACAGTTTGTAGTATTGTTGATTTGTCGTTCAAGGAAGGGTGTCCAGTTTCCTGTCAGTGGTAATCCATTAGCTTAGATATTGCATAGGGGTAATATTTAGGGTTTCACGGGGGATATTCCTGCTCTCTGACAGCATCTAGTTTTTTCTGTATTCTTAATTAACCACAGGACGAGGAATTGAGGGGGGGTCTGGTCGATTCGGCCCTTTACCGATTCGGCCCTTTTTGGATGATTCGGCACCAACTTAGACGATTCGGCCCTTTACCGTTTCGGCCCTTTTTTTATGATTCGGCACCATGTTTTATTATTTTTATTCTATTTTTAGATCCGCTTCAAAACTACTCAAGGCTGTTGGGCGTATTTAGGGGGTCTTGGGTCAAGTCAACCCACAACAATCAACCCTAACAAACTCAACCCACCTTGAAAGTCAAGTCAACCCACTTTTTCATACCAACTCAACCCACCTTGAAAGTCAACTCAACCCACCCATTTTTTTTTTTTAATTAATTACTTCCGTGTTCACCTCTTGTCCCCGTAAGGCCTAAATAAAAGAAACATACGTACTCGAAAGAAGTGACTATTTAACAAATTCGCTTTTCTGGGGCGAAACTGTGAACTTTGTAATTTTACTAATGCAGTAGTACATACATACTAAATATATTTTATTTATTTGCAATTGCTACCAAATTTTATTTGTTGTTAAAAAGAGCTAAACGTAAACATTCTTGAGCGGTTGAAATACTACAAAGGAAATGTTGCGCAGTCCACATTTTACACACCATAAAAAAAAAACGTCCTTTTCATAGGGATCTTTTACACCACAGTTTGACTTTCCGTTGGTTTCTACACATTTGGTTTGGTTAATTAAATTTATCCAAACAATAACGATTGCACACAAGTTCATTCGATGCGTCCGGTAAAAACAAAATTTCAAACCATTCTCTCAAGACTCAAAAATTGGAAATGGTTTTCGAGCGCCTTTGGGGAGCTTTTTATAGTTAAAACATTGCAAAACTAATCATGAATAACCAATAAGAAACGTCTGTTAAACTTACAACATAGTATATGACGGAGTAAATTGCAATTAACTCACCCCACTGAAATCTTGCGTTTATTCGCTATTGAAAATACTCGAGAACACGCCTTAATCACAATTGCGATTTGGAATCAACCCGTAATGCCAAATCAATAAATGGTTTGAGTTAATGAATAGATTACTGAAGGGAAAGGACCTTTTCAGTAACTTGATGTTAACCGAAATCAGCTTTTCATATGCATTTTGCAGTGGGCAGAATTGTGTTGTGTGAAATTTAGTTTGTTTTAAGAATAAATAAAAATAAAAAATAAAAGGAGTTACTGTATATCAATGAATTTTTATGACATTCTACACGCTAAAACACGCCAGGTGAATTCTAACCTAAAGAAGTAAAAGTTTACATATGGTTGATAATTTGGTGCCGAAACGCCAAGGGCCGAATAGTCCAAGTTGGTGCCGAATCGACTTTCACAAAGGGCCGAATCGGTAGGGCCGAATCGGTAAAGGGCCGAATCGACCAGAGCCCATTGAGGGCTGTTGCGTGCCCGACCCCCTCCAAAGGTCCACAAGAACCAAATATGTGGGGATTGATGGGAGCTTCAAAACTATTTTCAGTGTGGTTGTGAAAACAACCTGAAAAACAGTAAGATGGAGCAGAGCTGCTTAGTAATTTCTGTCGCTATTAGAAGAACTATTTCTAGGCGGCGGTCTTGGTGTGGTGGGTGCTGACATAGTTTTCATGTTGATGGGCACAATGCAAGAAAACCTGAGGAGATTTTAAGCGCCATCAGTACAAACTGACCAACGGTCAACTGATCAGCGCCTTAATAAAAAACGGGCAACTGACTAACTTTAAAAAAAGTTTCTGTTAACTACCATATCAAAAGCAAGTAAGATTATATATCACTACTGATAACTCTATCATGCCACAAAACTACTAATGTCCAAATCGAACGCTGTGGCCAATGCCGCGAAGAAATTCCTCGAGTGTTTTGCGGCCTTCGATGAACTCCCTAAGCAGAACTTCGGCGCGCATCTGAAATTCCGCGCAGTCGCGGTTCGTGCGTTTGTTCGGCGGTTGACCAACGGCATCTGGCAAAATCTTGGTCGCGACGATTGCTGCGTCTTTGCGTGGAGCCACACCGCAGTGCTTTTGGCCGACAAGCTGTAGAAATCCGCGATTCCATGTCTCGTACATGTTGTTGACCCGGTGCTATATTTGATCTCGTGCACGTTCCATTTTGAAGGGGGGAAACAATGGTGGGGCTCGGCTTAAAATCGCTGGTGATGGGTCATCACCCTCAATCTCGGCCAGCGGTTCCACCTGACGAAAGCTACCTTTTAACGTATGTTTGATCGCAGTAGGCAATGAAGTCATCCAATTCCTAGGGTGCACTGTCCAGAATGTAGGCCATGCTTTTCGCTACTTTGTCCAGTGGCAAAAACGCCAAAAACGTCCAACATCCCACAGTAAAGGCGCACGTTCCCGGATTCCTGGTACAGCGGTACGAGTCCCAAATCTTGCCATGGTCCCGCCATGTCTTGGTTTTTATCGTATTGCACATTTCGGAGATACAAGCGGGACACTAAAAACTCGGCTACGCCGCACACTAGGTGGCAGGGAAGGGATTACGGGATTATCTTTGCCACGCAATTGCTGACACTCGATGACACAGAAGGGATTACAGGGCTAGCTTTGTGATGTGAGCACTTCTTTACTTTCGTTTTGTCTGATGTAACTCGGAAGAGGAAGTTTTTTGGGATCTAAAAATCTGTTTTTAGTCAGTTGTCCATTTTTTCATTAAGGCGTTGGTCAGTTGGCCGTTGGTCAGTCGACCGTTGGTCAGTTGACCTACACCCCTTAGATCGTTAAATCATGTAGTCGGGTCATGAATCATGTAATCGGACAGTTATCTGAACCAGCTCCCCGTCCTCGACAAAAGCCAGCTCTCTTGCATTAACGGCAGACCCAGTTGTTACTCTTGTCAAAGATTATTCCCACTCCTAATCACAAAAAGTGGCTTTAAAATATGCTCAAATCCCAGTTTGAATATATAAAACGTACTCAGTAGGGGATAACATTCCATTCCGAATCTTGACCTTGAGGGTCAAGGTCAAAGGTCGCGTGGCCTGATGTACCGTTAACGAAAGCTGACGTATCTCGAAAACGGTCAGAGATTTTGAGCTCATTTTCGACCCTGTGGGACTCAACAACCAGCACACACAAACTAGCGTGCTACAGAAACCGGTATCCCGACATTTCATCTGACAACATTTCATCGGACTACATTTCATCCGTAAAAAAAGTTCAAGGTACGACAAGTCAACCGAATATTATGTACCATACTAATACATGTTCACAGAAACCACTCTTTTGAAAGGGTGCTAGACAGGAATGAAACTACTTCTAGCGCTGCAGGACATGTCAGTAGCCCCTCATTAGATTCACCTTCAGCAACTACATCGGGCATTGAAAATACGAGTCAAAATTTGTGTCATATCTTGAAGGTCGAACTGCTAATAAGGGGGTCGTTAGCTAGGTCCTAGGTTTTACAGCGACCGCATACAACCTTTTCCTACAAGTTGCTTTTACTGCAATATCACATATAGGCTCATAAACCGTTCACAAGTTTGTGTCAGTTGTGTTACTCCAGATGAGGCGCTTCTTGGTTGTGGATACAAAACAATAATCATGTTATCTCGTTAGGTACAGCTCAGTGTTTGTTGGAAAAGTCTTTCTGACCCTCACCTGTGTGTAAGGAAGTCGTAAGACGTACCCCGAAATATGAACAACAACACTGGTTAAATAGCAAATAAATCATAAAATTGTTCCCGTCAGTCACAAAACGTTCAAAAATTTGATCAAGCCACATGGCCCATCAAGATTCTTTGGAATATTCTTCTGGACTACATCAAGCGCTCTAGAACTGGCTCAGAATGTAAGAGATGAATGCGTCGTTGTTTGGAGATGCCTGCGAGCGGTGGAACTGATGTCAGATGAAAACTCAACAGTAAAGCTAGATGGTCGTGCGACATGAATAAACCCCCCCCCCCCCCGGAACTAAGACCAGCCCGGAACTTAGATCTCCCCGGAACTTAGGCCACACCGAGTGTAAGACCACTGCAGAAATAAGATGGCCCCGGAACTAAGACCAACCAGGAACTAAGACCACTCCGAAATTAAGACCACTGCGGAAATAGGATCACCCCGGAACTAAGACCTCTCCAGAACTAAGATCACACCGGAGCTAAGACCACTGCAGAACTAAGACCACCCCGGAACTAAGGTCACTTCGGAAACATATCACTTTTCTTCAGTCCCTTTATTATGTTGATTACAAAAAGCCCAGAAAATACGACCAGTCTTGAATCAAGACTTTTTAAACAGCCCACTCTCAGTTCGTCATATTTCCAGAGTTCCGAATTACTTTATTGTTAAAATTTCTCGAATATCGATAATCGCGACCGATGTGCTGTAAATGCTGCACTTTTGTGATATATAAAGGAAAAAATAATGCTTAAAATCGTTATTATTATAAACTTATTACCCAGGCTCATCTTTGTTTTGTATTGGAGAGAACAACACAGCGTTTGTGATATCTGCTTAACTTGCGTTTCTGAGGTCTTTGAGCAGAAAGAAGTTTTGTATTTACAGCAATATATTCGAATACATTTGATTTTTTTTTATTTTAGGGGGGAAAGTCTTGAGCACACTTTTACAGAGCTTGAACCTGGAAGAACTTATGCAATGACGATAGCTGTAGTGTCAAATATGCAGGAAACTACAAGTACCCTTTCAAGAACGACAGGTGAGTGTTTTTTTTTTTTTTAATTTTGCTTCCAATGCTCCCGTCCCCTCCCTTCCTCTCCCCCTCCCTCCCGTCCTGTCCCCTCCCCTCCCTTCCCCTCCCTCTCACTTCCCGTCCCCTCCCGTTCCCTCCCCTTCCCCTCCCTCCCCCCTCCCGTCCCCTCCCGTCCCGTCCCCCTCCCCTCCCCTCATAGCCAGTAAATCTATAGTTACCTGTACCACCGTGAACAATTTCTTTAAAACTGTCCGTTCTTTGTTTTTTCCTCATTCACACAGAACCATTACCTGTGCATGGAATAACCGTAAATGAGATCACACAAACATCAGTCCGCGTTTCGTGGCAAGTAAATGGCAGCAGCACACAAGATAGATTTGTGGTAATGTTTACAAAGTTTCTATTCGTGCTCTTTTTATTTTAGCGCATACTCACAGAGGAGGGAGATTTGTCTTTTCCACTGCCTGCGTCTCTTTTCTTTAAAATGCTTCTCTATCCTTTTCCGTCTATAGTTTTCCAGATATGACACTGAGACACGGTAATGGCGTGACATACACAATGCAGCTTTCCGTGAGGGCTTGAGAAAATGTGGTTCATATCTTTATATTACGTATTGTATATCAGTATATTCTCGTTCGAGGTTCAAAAACTATTGTGAAAAACAAATTATTGAAAATTTAACTTTGTTTTGGCTAAATAAGGGGCAGTGAAACCTTCCGTTTGCGGAACTAAACGATGAATATCTACATCAGACATTTATGAAATAGATGGCGCTTTTCAGTGTCCCTGGATAGTAAACGGTCCCCAGTGCCGCTTCCTTGACCGCCTCCGCTCCCACCCATTAATTTTCGGCGCCATTTTGCAAGTGCCATTTTGACCGGTGCCATTTTATACCATACTTAAAAACCATTTTTGGTTTATGTACACAGTAACCTGTGTTGTACAGCTGAAAAAATTAAACTAGAACAACGCACTGTCTGAACTCCACCCTCCCCCCCCCCCCCCCCACCCCTGAGAGTTCTGTGGCAAATTGTTGTTCATTAGGTGACGTACAAGAGGCATGACTTGGAACAGGAACAAACCGTATCTTCCGGTCAATTTGACCGGAGCAAACGGCTAAGCGACCTAAGCTCTGGATACAATTACACCATATCCGTACATGCTGTCAGCAATGACGTATCCGGAAATAAAGTATCTCTCGTTCAAGCTACAAGTAAGTTTCTGCTGGATGCACTTTACAGAGCCCGCAGTAAATGTTCTTGCATATGCACCCGAGTTCCAAGTTTTTTTTAGCATTTACAGAGCGCCAAAGGTTTGACAGTCAACAAGATCAGCAACACTTTCATAAATTTTTATAAACTACTGTTTGTGTTTTGTTGGTTAGTAGTAACAGAAAACAGGGCACTGGCGGTGAACAATCAAGATACGTGATAAAGTGATATGTCCACAGAAGTTGTGTATGCTACGTACTTTTTAGTTAACAGAACCCCTGCACATGTTTTATTCCCCACAGGGAATATATGCGATCGACCGCATGTCGGTCTGTCGGTGTGTCGGTCGGTCTGTCATCAAGAGCTTGTTAGCACGATAACTTAAAAACTCGTGCAAGGATTTTAATGAAACTTGGTATGTAGCTTCTGTGGGAACAAACTCATTGTAAATGGGCCAGGTTCGTCCAAGGAAAATGGACCAGCCGGGCTTAGAAAATTTCAGCTCTTGATTGACTGTTGATGGCCGTGTTAAACTGATGGGGGCCTGCGGGGAATATGTGAGCTATGCACACTGCTCTAGTTGAAAATGAAATAAGCAAAACTAAGTGCAGAATAGCAGAAGGAAAGCAAACAGCCAAAAAATAAACCTCGTTGTGTTTATTAGAACCAAGTAAAGTTACAAGCTTCGTAGCTGAGGGAAGTTTGCCCGAAAGTGCCGATCTCACATGGACGCCAGAAGAAAATGTCTACCAGGAAAACTTCAGAATTAATTACATTGGACAAACTGAGGGAATGCAGAAATCTAAAATAGTATCGGGCGATGTCACTGCCCTCACCATTGACGAGCTTTATCCTGGGGATCGATATACTTACACAATCATTGCGATTACCGGTGACGAACAAAGCGATGCCTCTCAGACGAGCAAAGTCCAAAGTAAGTGTCGCCAGTTTGTCTATTTTTGTATACGTAATCATCGCCTGGTTTCTCATCAAGCTTTCTTCCTGTGTCACGTCCGGTAATCGGCTGGATTCCAGAGACAGGATACAGTGCAGGCTCGTTAATTCGTACCACTCGACACCCCCCCCCCCTCCTGGTCTTGATTTTCGTTAAAAACCGAATATTTTTCGAATTTTATTTATTCGACGCTTTCCGAACACGTATTGCACCACACCTCCTTTTAAGCATATTTTCCAAACCTCACTTGTTATTCTATTTTTCGCCTTGAGAAAAAAACTGGGTCAATCATTGACAAAACAAGTCTAGAAGTTTTCACATTTATTAACTTGTTAATAAATACATTTATTTCTTAAACACACTAACACTAACAGGGCCAAATGAAAACCCACGACCAGTTGCATAACTCGTCCCAGTGAGCAAATAGTTTGTTGTCAACTAAACAAATTAAGGCAAAACTGTTCCTGAAGTGAGGCATGTGATAAAGTAATAAGTCATTCTGTATGTGCAGAATGTTATGTCATTGCTGTCAATCTACAGGCACACAGAGACCGGCGTCAGGCAAAAATATAACATTCTGCACATATAGAATTAATTATTCCTGTTATTTTGAAGATTTGTCCAACATTTATTTCTGGGAGTATTTTTGTTCTCAGGACATCACTCTCTGCTTGTTGGAATTCTTTCACGAGACTTATTGCGACAGGTTCTTTTTCTTTTGCTATATGTATAGATGCGAATTCTTGAAAGAAAGAAAAACAATCATGACTAAGTAATAAATAGAACAGCAGTTTGAATAGTTATAATGATTTTTGTTCTTTTTTTTTTTTTTTGTAGCTCCGAAACCTCCAGTAGGTCTTCAAAGAGGAAATCGTGATACGCAATCCCTCGAAATTACCTGGACGTATGACAGTACCTCTTTCTACGCAGATGAGTAGGTTTTAATATTGCGCGTTAATTTCATTTATATTTACGAGTAAGCTAAAACTGCATTCCGTAACTCTTCTTGTGGCACCACTGAGTATATTAGTTCTTAAAAAAGTTAAAAGGTTTCTAAATAGAATGTTTGCTATTAGTTAGAAAGTAATCCATTTCAATGGGTGGTGTAAACTTTTAAGGAGAAAATGCGCACTTTTTGCACAAATGTGAAGATTTTCAAGTATTTTCTCAATTTAAGACAGACATAAATACAAAAATCCTCCTCACTGAGTTATTTTTACAGGAAAATAATACTTTGCAATGCCTTTCTACAGATTCTTTCTGCAACTGACAAAACAAGGTGAAACAACGATAGTAAGGGAGGAACATGTTGCATCAAGTCAAATGTCCGTTACATTTAGTGATCTGATTCCTGGACAGACGTACAAAGTGCAGGTGTACTCTGAAACGTTTGAAGATGTGCGGAGCAGTGCCGTAGATCTTGAAAATATGCGTGTCGGTAAGTTCATTGTCTCCCCGTCGCACTGGAGTCTTTGATCCATTCCTGATTCTGCATATCCTTGTTTTTGTGCCTGATTAAGTTTCCCTTTGGATAGGTCACCTTTACAGCGGAGAGTCTGGTGGACTACAAACGTTATAATTACAGCTGCAGTGAAAAAGCCTAGTTCGGTCAACCTTTGGGAAGCGTAACATCATCACTAATCTCGAAGTACAAAAATGCTATATTCGTTCCATTTCTACAGCGGTACCAGTTGGGACCAGTTGTGGAATTACTCCGAGGGAGGAGTTTTAGATGATGGTATACTAGTTTGTACGACTGTTGACGCGTAAAATGTTATATGGCATTTTTTAGGGGGGGGGGGGGCAGTAGTGGTGTTTATGATTAGCACGATTATGCACGACAAGGTGACTGTTGGACGAAAGCGTTGGTTGCTCTAAGTGGCTTCAGTGTGTTTTACTCACAAATTTTACTCACAAATTTTCTACAACTGATCGTGTGTAAGGCAGGTATCAAAGTTTCATAAACAGTTTTGGTGCGGAGTGTTTATGCGCAGTTGATTTGTGCAAGCAAACGTCTAGCCAAGTCTTATATTGTTTTAAAAACAATTTAGAAAAAGTAAAATATCTGAACCTTTCATATTTTTATTCTGTGATGTTACTGAGACAAATGTTTTTAAAAGACTAATGCTTTATGCTCTGACAACTTATTCAGTGTTTCTTCTGCACTTCTTCTGTTTTCCAGCAGATAACTTTTTTACTGTAGTAGAAGCTAACCCTAACCCCCCCCCCCCCCCGTCAACCCCACCTCCGACGGCCTAAACCCATTTCCCAACCCCCCCTCTCCGACCCAAACCCCCCCCCCCCCCCCTGTTCGCAAAGAAAATGTGTAATGATAATTTCTTCATTTATTTTCACTTTCTCCTAATCGCTTACACATCATGACAAAGCTAACATTTCAACTCTCCAACCACAAAAGCTGAATTTTCGAACTCTTTACTGAAAATTACTGAAAATACACAAAGTCATTACTAAGAAACTGCTGAAAATTACTGAAATAACGAATCAGTCTTTGCGTTGAAGCGCCTTACATATGGATATTGTACGCAATACCACGCAGGAAGTCAAGAATGGACCAAACGCCCTTGGTACAATATCTTTGGATTCCCTTTAGCATATGTGATGTATTCCATGATGGTAGTATGATTTTTCACAGCAATCTGTGTCATTTTATATGTTCCTGCAAACCTACTTCGGAACTCGGAGTCGATGAACTGGAGCTGATCTCCTTAGGACTTGTTAGTATTGAAGCTATTCACTAAATTACCCATTCAAGTGAATCACAATGGATATAAGTTACATCTGTCGCAAGAGAAATTGTAATTTGTAAGCTCGACTGATCTCGCAACCGGCATATGAAGTGCAATTTTTAATGTGTACACACTCATCAATCGTAAGAGCAATTGCAATTTCAAAAACTGAGTGCTATCATCAATGGATGTATGAAGTTTCTTTTATAATGATAATCAATTCCTTCAGTGGTTCAGAAATTCCAATTTTAAACGCCGTGCGGTCTCTTCAGTGGGCATTTGAAGTGTAATTATTAACGTGGATGTATCGCAATTACAAAATATAAAATAGACCCGAGAACCGGGGGGTTTTGGATGGGGGATGGGCCGTTTTAGTCGGGGAGGGGGGCGGTTGACGGGGGGGGGGTTAGGGCCGGGGGGGTTCGGTCGAGGTGGGGGGGGGGGGGGTTGGGCCTAGACTCAATCCGAACAGATTGAATCCGCAATAATTTGTTGAGATTTACCTTAATTTGGATAATCCGATATGCACATGACCTTGCATGCCTGCGTAAATTTTGCTTTCTTAACATCCGTTTCTACACCTTTTTCATGTTGTACTCAGTAAATTGAAGCTCGTTTTGAGTTTGGAAACAATGCACTTTGGTTGCTAGAAATGTAAATGTAAATCTTAATTTCTTTGCTAACTAAATGTTTCTGAAATTTATATTTTCTTGTACGTAGTAACTGACGTCAGTATTTTGTAGTAATTTCATGGTTTTGAATTAAGTCCTTTAAATGTTTTATTTTGTAATGCAAAGCTGTTATTTTGCAAGAATGGCTACATAAGATTGAGGTACTTTAATCCTTTTGGAAATTTTTATAAATGTGACTTCACTTTTCAAAAATAATTCTTGACATAAATCAGTTAATATAACTGGAATAGGGCACGTGTTTATACTTTCGTTGGTTAAAGGTTCCACCAGTTTCCATCCCTTTGTTTTCAGTCCAAGTCCTTTTGCTTTAGCGACAACTTCTTGTCACTGATATTGGTTGGTTTTAGGCACTTTGGTTTGTACAGTGTTAGGGGTGTGCTTCCCCAACGCCGAACGCCAGTTACACTTGTTTAATTTACAATGCTTCAGAAGTTCATATTTCAATTGAAGTATCTTTTATAAGATGTATAACCAACATGTACACCTACAATTCTAGCCAGTTACCACATTTTTTCAAGCTCTGTCAATCGGAGAAATATAGGAAAACTATAAAAAAAAACCTTCAGAATAGCTCCTTACTTTTGGGTAGGCATTCTTTACTACGGTTTTTGTTAAAAGCAGCCTGAAATAAAACAATGTATTGACAAAAATCAGCAATAGAGAATCACATCTATAATGTTTCGGAAAATTATTATTATTAATGGTGTGGATTTAACGAGCAAAAACATTAACTTGTAACACATGTTAATTACACATTAAAACATGCCTATTCAAAATCAGACAAATCACCTGTCAAACATCTTAAGCATGGTAAGAGTGCTGAATAGTCAACCACAACCAGACCCACTCACGACCCAAGTAAATAGTCTATTTCACAGCTATAAGGTTTTGTGTGTGTGGTTATACCAAATGGATTGCAGCAAAATATAATCTGCCTTCACTCATTGAGGTCTTGTTTCATGTGTGTGTGTGTGTGTAGGTGGGCAGTTTCAGTATGTATTGCACACAACATGTGGTGCATCGCAGCTGCGACATAAGCGATAAATTACTTATGCTGAGATACCGTTTTGCCGTTTGTTTATATTTGCTGTTTTTCATTCACGTATAAATAAAAGTTGTGTATGTTAAAGATTATACAGATTAGATTAATTGAGCACATGTTATGGTCATGCTGAGGATAACCCGTTTGATTATTTAGTTGTATTCCGTTTAGGTGTTATAAATGCAATGTGGCTATATTATCTGCCGTATTTTACGGACTCTTGTTACAGACTTTGTACAAGACTTGTCACATTAAGACGTTGGAAGACCATATTTTATAGAATATATGTGTGGTTTATGTTAAAGGACTGTTTTTAGGAGAATGTCATGGATACGTTATTTTTATGTTTGATATTTGCTTACTTCGTGACAAAACGATTTGTGACACAAACATTAGCCTTCAATCCAAGGGAATACAGAGTTTTAGAGGTAAAACCGTCTTATGTGATAATTCAATGGAATATGCTTCCGTTTGACGTAAAATATAAAATTTGGTACTGGCCCTCTGATAGGACTTCGCAGCTAAAGACATTGTTTACTCAGGAGACTTACATAGTACTTGAGGATCTGACACCGGGACAAAATTATAACATTTGGTTAATGGGTGTTCAGAGAGCCAATGTTACTAGTGATTATGTTACCTTCCAACAAAGAACCGGTTAGTGTATAAATTCAGTTTCAGATTTTATAACTAGTGATTATAATACCTTCCAAGAAAGAACCGGTTAGTGAATAAATTAAATTGCAGATAATGTTACCTTCTGACCAAAAAGAACCGTAGTACATAAATTAAAATATTAGATTCCATTACTAAACAATGCTTGGCTTCATGTTCTTTTTGGACAACGAATTCGAATGTTTTGCTTAATATTCCGTGTTTGAAATCTTATTCTTTTTAATGCTTAATTATTTACTGCGAACATTTTTTCATAAGGGTTGGTTGGTTGCTTCGCATTCTTAAAGTTATCTCGTTATGTTGTTGTAACGAATGTTTTCGTTTTATTTGTAATTATATAGGAAATTTATTATACAGCCATGAAGTGCCTAAATTCACTTATAGTATGGACACCTTAAAACAAAATTCTCCTCCCTTTCCCCTGTGGTGTTGGTAAATCCCAAGAATAGACCACTGCTGTCTGTTCGTGCATGTCGACTAAACAGAAGGTGATTGGTAGGAATTGTGCCTCATCGACCGAGAGGAGCCACATAGCGAAATAGATGGCAAGTGAAAGTGTCCGGTATATCAGATGATATGTGTGCACTGACCGTTGTAGCTCTTTGCAGGACTTCTTTTACTGTTTCTTCATGCTTCCTATTTTATCCTATTCGTTCCTTTAGCAAATGTGTCCAAAAATGGCCTTCATGGTCGCTGAATGGGACATTGATCGCCAAACAAACAAACAAACAACTTTCTTTTCAAAGTACGAAATTCATATATTGTAACTAGACTAGCACATCAGTTTACTTTTTGTTTGTGAAAAGTTTCTTGGGCAAATTAATCGGTTTTGAGTTTATCATTTTGTTCAACAATGTCGGAATCCTAGGGCTAGGAATAAGCGACTGCTGCTACATGACTAAGGTTAAGTTCAAAGATTGGACTCAAGCACGAATAATTCCCAAACACTTTGGCTGAGTGTCGTGCATACAGGGCATCCGCGGCGTTATTTGTGGCTGCCATGGCGTTACCAAGGTCTACGACCGCCTGTGTGCTTCAACGACTTTCTAACGTCTTCTGCTTCTTCCGTGTATATGTTCAAGTTTGAGGTGTATTGAGCTGTTTAAGAATGCATTTTTACATACAGTTTTTGTTGGGATACTGCCCGCTGCTTTTATAAGCTACATTGAGGAAGTCAATAAAAAAGCCGTCAATAAAACCGATGCCGATAGATATAATTAAAAATGTCTTGACGAATTTTGAATTCCGTTGATTTGATTGTTTTTATAGTTCCTAAACTCACCGCTGATATCACTGAAAACACAACCACTACGACGACAGCGACAATTATGTATGGCCAAGAAACAGAAGATGTTGTCCTCGACAAATACAGATTTACCATTAATGATGGAAATCAACTTGATAAATTCAAGCTACCAACTGAAGAACGCAGGGTTCTTTTTGATGACCTAGTGCCTGGCACTCTATACCTTGTTTCGGCGTATGCTGTGAGTGGTGATGATGACAGCGCTGTTGTTACTGTTGGAGTTTTAACCAGTAAGTCTAACAAGTGCCCCAAATAAGTAATATGCCGTGGGAATAAGAACCCACACATTTTTGTCATGCATAAAATAAGGTCGTACCGACAAAATTTATTCCAGGAGTAGACTCGAGATGCTCAGTGTTAATGAAACGTGGAGAGACTGGTAGACGTTTAACCGTCCCTAATCTATGTAACGCTATTCCTGTTATTGACTAACGTTAACCCTGCTATCTTGTTTCGCATATAGCAAAAAAGGTTTAAATTTTTATTGTTTTGATACCTTCTTATTTCGCCCATACAAGAAGAAACATGTTAATTTGAGACTAGTTGGAGTCAAAATCGAGGTGTTCTGTGTGTCACATTGTCATATTAAATTAATCGCAAATTGGGAGAAGCAAATCACAATCTTAAACTGAACTGGAATTAAGAGATCTCAAATTAACCCCAAATTAATAAAAAAGTAAGTAAGCTTCGAGTGGAAGAATACACTATTATATATTAACCTTGGATATTTTGTAATATATATATTATATATTATATGAGAAACAGGTATGCCTAAAAAATGATGAACAGTTATCGACTGTTTATTGAATTTACCATAGAGAATCAAACGAAATGATTTGCTATAAACCTAACCGAAGACCCTCACGCTTGCGAATTATGGAAGCACGTTTTCAGACGTCTGTTTTTGTAACACATAGAAATGTCATTTAGATGTCATTTTCTGAAGTAAATGTTGAGAAAACAGTGTTATTTTTGTCTTCTGTGGCATCAACCGCAAATTTTGTTCGGGTTTTGTTTCAGATCCTGAAGCACCATCTCAACTTGAATGTAATCAAGAGACAAATCGTATTACGTTGATAATTCGCTACCCAGTCAATGGTTTGGTCAATGATTATATTGTAAATTGTGACACGTGTGCAATTCCTGTACAAACAGAGTCAGGTGTAGCAGGTAAGAACTGTGTGCAGTTGGTTGAGGCTTGATATTATATATGTTTTCTACTAAAAATGTGCATCATATTCGACCTCAATGTTTTAATATAGATAACCACGATGGTATGTCCTCGGTAACTTTAAACATATTTGAATTACATTTATTTCAGTAAATACAGACGTTGAGGTTGTTTGGAGTAACCTTCAGCCTTTCCACAGTTACGTGTTTACCGCTGTATCTCGGAGAGAGGAGAGTGGTAACATAAAACGAAGTGGCGAACGACAAATCACCTGCGAAACAGACTCTGCGCGTAAGAATTCAACCATAGCGTTACACATTTCTAACTAGAATGAGAATGCGACCTGCTCACGACTTTTGAAATTTATTCCCAAGTACCTGAACACAGGCAGTTTCTTACAGCTAGTTACTTGTAGTTTTATAGCAGGTGCCCATGGGGTGGTCCATTTTACGCCACTGTCGTTGTGTCTTTATTCACATTTCAGAAATAACTGACTCTTTTTCACCATTTTTTTTGTTTATGTCTTAAAGTTTTATTTAAAAACGAAGGAGAAGTACAAATATGTTGATGCCAAAAGCTTATAACAAGTGCAGCTGATGGCATCTCTTTTGAATTGAAACAGAGGTATTTCCTAATTTTCTGTTTACGAAAGTCACTAGATAAGAGAGATAGATAATGAGAAGACTAGATAAGTGTAGTTAGTTTCGCAGTTATGGAGATATTGATGGCCAACTTGCAAAATGTACTTCACGTCCGGATCACTCATGGGCGTCGAAGAGGACGAATGCATATACCTTTGAAGTTCGCAAATGCCAGATTTCCTTCACTTACAGTGGTGTCACTGAGGTGTCATGTACAAAACAAAGCAGTTTATTTCGAAGTTCGTAGAGAGGAGCAAGACAGCTGTTCAGAAAACTTCGCTGGTGCTGCTACCCTCAAATAACTTCACTGGCGACGCACACAAAAATCATAAAGAAGCATATGCCGTATTACCCCCACATTTGGGCTCATGGGCTTATATGTGAAAAATTTTCCAAATTTTATATTAACAAAACCATTTTTCGCCTATAAGCCCATGGGCTAATAAATAAAAAAACAATAAATGAAGAAAAACTAATAAATGGAGAAAAACATGCCCTCTGGTTCTGATTAGATCTGATTTCATGTAGTCTGTTTTCAAGTACCTCCTTTAGTCTGTTTCTATAGTTGTGCTTTGAAGTTAATTTTTACACAACAGGCAAAACTAAACCTTATCCCTTTATTAAGCTAGGCCGTCTATTGTCACTTACACTTCCTTTTACGTTACCGCCGTGTTCAATAAGGTGTTTTATAATGCTATTAATTTCTGTTGGAATATGATCAACAATTTCAAGGTGGTGTGGTTCAGTTTCAGTGTCATCCACTTGAACGCCTTTCTGTCTTGACCGAATTTTAAGGCTACAGCCTGATCGTCATTTTTATTGTCAGTTTGTTTTCAAACTGACCCTGTTAGCACTCGTGCCGAAAAACTTTTTTATCGCTGTTAATTATGTACTGCGGAAGAAAAGCAGTTACAACCAAGCAAGTATTTGACCAAAAAGCAAGGCGTTATGTTGTGGGAGTATGAATATACGATTTAATTATGCAAAAGTAGTTCTCGGGCTATTAGAGTGTTGTTAGTCAACTACGGCCATCTTGTACAAGATGGCCGTAGTTGACTCATAACACCGTAATGTCAAGTACAAGATGGCTGACAATATGGCAGCTACCACATAACCTCTGCAACTGCTAAAGAAACCATAGGCGTAGTTTGCCAAAATATAAGTATTTTCTTAAGTTCATGTAAAGATGTAACATGTTTGCTTAGGTCGATGATCACAGTACCATTGGGCAAAATATTAAATGTACATTTTCCGATAGTTAACAATAATTCTCTTTTATAGCCCCGTGAACTTGGATCGACCATGGCCTATTACAATACTAATACTGTGAGGACGTTGTCATTATATTTAAACAACAAAGAAACTGACACCTAAACAGCCACTGTTCTAGTTGCTATATTCTCGGCGTGTAACATATCGCCTTTTTCATCTTTGCATTTTTTCATATAAATATGGTATCCTCTGACCTCATAATTAAAGTTATAAAAATGTTTTTTTTCTCTGTTGTCAAAATTGCTTGTATTTATTGTCCTAGCCATATTAATTGATGGTTTTATGTGTCACTTATTTTTTGCAACATTATTTTTCTTGCTTGATGGATAAATATGAGATAATATCTTCTAAACAAAAGACGTATTATTTTTAGGTTCACATACTGTGTGACAAACACATGTTATTTTCAGTTTTAGATACTCTGTGACTATTTTTATTATGTCTTTTTATGTTGGATAAAATGTGATTTGATGGTTTGCTTCGATAAAATTGTGTAGTTTGAAGTAAAAGTTTCCATTCGATTTTTAACTCACTGTACTCGCATATAAGCCCATAGGCCTGTGCGAAAGTTGAAAGCCCATGGGCTTATAGGTGAACAATTTTCCATGTTTTCCCTCGCACAAAAATGCAAAATTTCGCCTGTGATCCCATCGGTCTAAATGTGGGGCAGTACGGTGTTATGCAATTACTGTATGCACAAAAAGGGAAGCCTCGGACTCCCGAAGCCAACGCTCAAAGTTAGATTCAGTATGAAAGGGCCTTCTTTTTGGTCTTAGCATCCGCTTACGCCACCTGTGAGCACTTCGACAGTTCACTTGCTTCACACAGTAGTTTTAAACAGAACATTTTCCTTAGATCTTACCATAGCCCGGGTTGTCTTTTTATTCAGTTTGGGTTTATTATATGTGTAATTTGGGTTTATTATAATATGTAATATTATATATTTATTATTTATTATAAATATCACTTATTTAGTATGCTAATTTTTTATGGTGTTACCAAGAAAAATCAATTAAATAAGTTTTAAAGTTTAAGTTGTAATAATAGTGTCGATGCAGTAGCATTACTTTGTATTTATTTGCCATGATGTTTTCTGCTTTGACAGCTCCAGGCCCCGTTGAGTCTTTTACTTACGACCAAGGTAGCCTGCAACCATATCAAGTACTTCTCGTCTGGTTGGAACCTCGTGCTAAAAACGGCAATATCCTGAAATATACGATTAGCTATTCGGGAAGGAGACCCGTAAGTGTTTGCTATTCTGTTGTTATGTAGGGGGGGGGGGGGATTGTTGAACTATGTGACCCAAAAATCGCCAAATTCGTGCTTCTTTGTTTTCTAGGAAAATTCTACTCCTGATAATTAAGATTACGCAAGCAATGTTCTTGTTTCTTCCTGGGATGATCGGCCATACCACACTGTTTATTCTTAGTTTTTGATCAGCTAAAAAATGGCGGAACATTTTAAACAGTAAGGCCCCGAGATTTTTATCGAATCATTCGACACGAATGTTTCGAATGTGGCCTTCGGCTATGCTATTACTTATTAAGGTACCCACGATAAAATATCGACATAATAATCTGGACCCATATGAACATGTTTCCTGTTTAAAACTCTGATATGTGCCCTGGGTCCCGGCCATGTCGTTATGACAAGGTTGCACTATACGCTTTCTGGTATTATTCAGTCCAGCGAAAATATGGTAAGTATTCATTGTGTGTATATATATATATATATATTCACAAACTAGATCTATAGAAAAGATATTATTGCATAAAAATTATAGATTCTTGAAGAGTTTGTACAGAATGTTTCTTCCCTATTTACTCGTCGATTGCCAAGAATTTGCTAGACGACAACAGTATCACTCACCACTTGGCGAGCCAGAGACTGGCAAAGAATAAATTAAAATCGTACGAGGCCAATGTTTCGAACCTTTTTTTAGCCCAGCTTACGGTACACGTAAGCTGGGGTATTCCTATCGGTTTGCGGGTGGCGTCCGTTAGTTAGTTAGTTAGTTCGCTGTAAACTTTGTTTCAAAATGCATCTCCTCCTACAATTTTGATCTGATGTCATTTATTTTTGGTGTGAAGCATTCCTAAGGAGTCGTGCATACGGCTTGTGCTTTTCTCGTCGATCGGGTGATTTTTGAATTTTTGGCGAATTTTTAAAGAAAAAAATTAAAAATGTATCTCATCCTACATTTTTGACCTGATGTCATTTATTTTTGGTATGAGGCACCCCTAAAGGGTCGTGCATACGGCTTGTGCTTTTTTTAGTCGATCGGACAATTTTTGTATTTTTGGGGATTTTTTTAAGCAAAAATTTTGAAAAAAATGCATCTACTCCTACAATTTTGATTCGATGTCATTTATTTTTGGTGTGAGGATTTCCTAAGCGGTCGTGCATACGGCTTGTACTTTTTAGTCGATCGGGTGATTTTTGAATTTTTGGGGATTTTTTAAAGAAATTTTAAAATGTATCTCCTCTTACATTTTCGACCCGATGTCATTTATTTTTGGTATGAGGCACCCCTAAAGGGTCGTGCATACGGCTTGTGTTTTTTGAGTTTGTATTATTGGGGAATTTTTTTAAGCAAAAATTTCGAAAATAATTCAAATGCATCTACCCCTACAATTTTGATTCGATGTTATTTATTCTTGGTGTGAGTGCATACGGCTTGTGCTCTTCAGTCGATCGGGCAATTTTTTTTTTTTTTTTTTTTTTTTGTTTGAGGCATCCCTAAGGGGTTGAGAATACGACTTGCCCTTTTTAGTCGATCCGACAATTTCTGTATTTTTTGGGAATTTTTGAAGAAAAACTTCAAAATGCATTTCCTCCTACAGTTTTTATCCGATTTCATTTATTTTTGCCATGAGGCATCCTTAGGTAGATCTAGCATACGGCTTGTGCTATTTGGCTCGACTTGGGAATTTTTTATTTCGGGGGAAATTTTGATGAATATACCTCAAAATGCATTTTCTCCCGCAGTTTTGATCAAACATAATTTATTTTGTGGCTGAGGCATGCTTAGGGTGTCGTGAATATGGCCTGTCTTTTTCAGTCGATGAGAGAATTTTTGAAGAAAAAAATTCAAAATGCCTTTCCTCCTACAGTTTTTATCAGATTTCATTTATTTTCGACATGAGCCGTCTCTAGGGGGTCATGCATACGGCTTGTGCTTTTTGAGTGAATTGGAAAACTTTTTTTCAATTTTTTTTCGGAATTTTTGAAAAAAAAAATGAAATGAATCTCCTCCTACAGCGCATAAACGCAAGTTAAATGAACTTGCACAGTAGTCAGATTTAAACACCGCACATCGACACAAGTTAAATAAACATTCGCAGTAGTCCAAATTAAGTACTCCGCATCGATGAAGTTAAATAAACATGCGCACTGGTCCGAAATGTGAACTGCGCATCGACGGAGGATAAATAAAGATGCGAACTAGCCCAAAATAAGCACCGCGCCTCAACGCAGGTTAAATAAACATGCGCACTGGTCCGAAAAAAAGAACTACGCTTCGACGTAAGTTGAATAGACATGCGCAGTCGTCTGAAATGCGAACCGCGCATCAACGCAGCCTAAAGAAACATGCGCACTGGTCCGAAATGCGAACCGCACATCGAGGCAAATTAAATAAACATGCGCCGTGGTCCGAAATGCGAACCGCGCATCAACGCAAGTTAAATAAACATGCGCACTGGTCCGAAATTCGAACCGCGCATTAACGCAAGTTAAAGAAACATGCGTAATGATCCGAAATTCGAACTGCTCATCAGCGCAAGTTAAACAAACATGCACACTGGTCCAAAATGCAAACCGCGCACCAACGCAAGTTAAATAAACATAGGCACACGTCCAAAATAAGCACCGTGCATCAACGCAAGTTAAATAAACATGCAAACTGGTCCGAAATGCGAACCGCGCATCAAGGCAACCTATGGAAACTTGTGCACTTGTCCAAAATAAGTACCGCTCATCAACGCAAGTACAATAAACATGCGTATTGGTCTGGAATAAGAATCGCGCATCGACGCAAGGTAAATAAACATGCGCAGTGATCCGAAATAAGAACCGCACATCAACACAAGGTAAATAAACATGCGCACTGATCCGAAATAGGAACCGCCCATCAACACAATGTAAATAAAGATGCGCATTGATCCGAAATAAGAACCGCACATCAACACAAGGTAAACTAGAACCTCACTTCGCTAGCGAAATGTTAAACACTTGACAAAAATTAAAACGCAAATATACTTCCTTCAATGGGTTATTTCTTGAATGATATATTGCAAACAACACAGCTTGAATACGTCTTATAAGCCGAGTAGTGTTTGGTTTCTGTTGACTTAAGGTTTTATTGACTGATCTAGCATACGCCGTGTTATCTATTTACGCAGTGAGAGCTTGCACAAAGCTCACTGAGCAACGGTGTGTGATGTGGGTTAAGTGCTACGCATTTACGTGCAAAAAATACACTCTTTTCACATGGCGTTTTAACAAAGAAAACGAAATCAAAGACGAAAATAAAAAGTGACATGCACATGTTCAGATCAAGCTCTTCATAAGTCCCAAGTTTCATGGTCGTAGGGCCTATAGTGTCAGAGAAGAAGAAGACACAAAAAATCGGAAAAAGTGTCAAGAAGAAAAAAAAAAGGACAAATTTTGCTCGCACTAATTCATATAACCCTTGCAAGCCAAAGGCTTGTCAAGTGTTAATAAACGTGCGCACTGATCCGAAATAAGAACCGCACATTCACAAAAGGTAAAAAAAAAAAAACATGGGCGCTCGTCAGAAATGCGAACCGCACATCAACGCAAGTTAAACTAGAACCTCACCTCGCTAGCGAAATGTTAAACACTTGACAAAAATTAAAACGCAAAAATACTTCCTTCAATGGGTTATTTCTTTAATAATATATTGCAAACAACACAGCTTGAATACGTCTTATAAGCCGAGTAGTGTTTGGTTTCTGTTGACTTAAGGTTTTATTGACTGATCTAGCATACGCCTTGTTATCTATTTACGCAGTGAGAGCTGGCACAAAGCTCACTGAGCAACTGTGTGTGATGTGGGTTAAATGCTACGCATTTACTTGCAAAAATACACTCTTTTTACATGGCGTTTTAACAAAGAAAACGAAATCAAAGACGAAAATAAAAAGTGACATGCATATGTTCAGATCAAGCTCTTCATAAGTCCCAAGTTTCATGGTCGTAGGGCCTATAGTGTCGGAGGAGAAGAAGACACAAAAATCGGAAAAAGTGTCAAGAAGAAAAAAAAAGGACGAATTTTGCTCGCACAAATTCATATAACCCTTGCAAGCCAAAGGCTTGTCAAGTGTTAAATAAACATGTGCACTGTTCCAAAATGAGAGCCGCGCATCTACGCAAAATTAAATAAACATGCGCACTTGTCTGAATAAGAACCGCGCATCAAGGCAAGTTACATAAATATGCGCACTGGTCCGAAATGCGAGCGTTGTTTGAAGGTATCTATGGCAAACTATCCAGTCTACCAGAGGTACATAAAATCTGTTTCCCATTTTTCTGGGAAAGAAATCTTTGTATGCATTTATCGGTCTATGTTCTGGTCCGGTGCTAAATTAATTATTGGGCTAGCTGTATGCCGTCTCATCTTTTGAAGCCCAATTTTTCGGGAAAATTCCCTTGCTCATGCACGCTGGAATTGGTCTTATTGCTTTTCGTAAGCTGGGACTTTGTCCTTGGACAAACTTGTTTCTCTTTGCTGGTCCGTCATTTATTCCCCACAGGTAGAAACTGTGGGGATTATATGCGATCGACCGTGTGTCGGTCTGATATCAACAGCTTGTTAACACGATAATTTAAAAACTGTTGCAAGGATTTTAATGAAACTTAGTATGTAGCTTCTATGGGAACAAACACAGATCGCTATTGTAAATGGGCCAGGCTGGTCCAAGGAAAATGGGCCAGCTGGTCCAAGGAAAATGGATCAGCTCTTGATTGACTATTGCTAACACGATATCTCAAGAACAACTGCAGGCATGTTAATGAAACTTGGTATGTAGGTTCTATGGGCACTATTGTAAATGAGTTAGGTTAGCCAAAGGAAAATGAACCAAGTGGATTTTGAAATTTACCAAATCCTGGAAATTATTCAGCATCGGAATGAGTTTGTAAACACGATATCTCAAGAACAACTGCAGGCATTTTAATGAAACTTTGTATGTAGCTTCTATGGGAACAAACATAGATCGGTATTCTAAATGGGCGAGGTTCGTTCATGGCCGTGTTTAACTGATGGGGGGGGGGGGCTGTGGGGAATATGTGGGCTGTGCACACTGCTCTAGTTTGTCCGGCCGACTTCTCATAGAAGTGATTGTCGTAGGAACCTGAAACCGTGCGTGGTGAAAATATTTATATTGAAGATGTGCAACGTGGCATTATTGTCAAAATCGGTCTAAAATTGTCAAATATGGTGAATTTCTGGCTTGAACTAAGCCGTGAGACGATGTTTTGTCCGGCCGACTTCTCATAGAAGGGATTGTAGTAGGAACCTGAAACCTTGCAGCGTGACTTGACCTCATTTTATTTTACTGCTTCACGGGCGATCCTGCCTTACTGAGGCTCTAGTTTTTCAAATCGGCCAAAAATTGCCAAAATGGCGACTTGTCAAAAATTATGATCTCTTGAGATAACTGCAATGTAAGACTTGGGTGCTTTTCACGCGAGTTCTCCGAAACTCTTAATCCTAGGCATATCATACGAGTTCTCCGAAACTCTTAATCCTAGGCATATCATATGCTACCGTGGACAGTGGAAATATATATATTGAAGTTGTGCAAGGTCGTGTTATTTTTCCAATCGGCCAAAAATTGCCAGAATGGCGACTTGTCAAAAATTTGATCTCTTGAGATAACTGCAATGTAAGACTTGGGTGCTTTCCACGCAAGTTTTCCGAAACTATTTATCCTAGGCATATGCTACCTTGCGCAGTGAAAATATATATGTTGAGGTTGTGCAAAGTTATTTTTCAAATTGGTAAAAAATTGCCAAAATGGCGACTTGTCAAAACTTGCCAATTTATTAGATAACTCTAATGTAAGACTTTGGTGCTTTCCACGCGAGTTCTTCAAAACTATTTATCCTAGGCATATGCAACCTTGTGCAGTGAAAATGCATATATGGAAGTTGTGGAATGTCGTGTTATTTTTCCAATCGGCCAAAAATTGCCAAAATGGCGACTTGTCAAAAATTGTGATTTCTTGAGATAACCGCAATGTAAGACTTGGGTGCTTTCCACGCGAGTTCTCCGAAACTATTTATCCTAGGCATATGCTACCTTGCACAGTGAAAATATATATATGGAAGTTGTGCAACGTCGTATTTTTTATTTTTCAAATGGGTAAAAAATTGCCATAATTGCGACTTGTGTTCGACTGGGGTCTGCGCCTTCGACGATGGCTTGTTATCATAGGCATATGCTACCTTGCACAGTGAATATATATATATAAATATTTATATATATATATTGAAGTTGTGCAACGTCGTATTATTTTTCAAATTGGTCAAAAATTGCCAAAATGGCAACTTGTTGTGTCCGGGTGGGATCTGCCCCTTCGACGATGGCTTGTTTTTACTTTTCTTAATTTTCATGATCAAACGTGAAGCAAAAAAAAAAAAAACAGTGAATTTTCCAATGCGCAAGGGCTGCAGCAGTATTTACCCAAGCCTCTAGCATGTGGGCTTTATTTGCGTAAGCCAAATACGCTGAGCATAGTGACTTGCTTGTGTTTGTTTTATAAGAACAACGCATGGATGCAAAATCTTACCTGGTCATTATCCCCCATGTAACGAGGGGATATAGGTTTCAGCTTGTCCGTATGTCTGTCCGCTTTCGTGCACCCTCGTGTCCGGGCTATATCTCCGAAAGTATTTAACGTATAGCTTTTTCCTTTGGCATACGGTTGGAACGTATATTGAAGGTGTGCAACGTCGTATTATTTTTGAAATCGGCCAAAAATTATCAAAAATACGACTTCTCAAAAATGGCTTTTTTCAGGAAATTTGTTAGCACAGAAATAGGTGTTGTCCAGATCTCCAAAACTATTCCATCCAGCGTTCTGAAATTTTAAGCAGTGAAAATATATATATTATTCATGTGCAACGTTGCATTATTTTTGAAATTGGCCAAAAATTATAAAAAATGCGACTTGTCAAAAATGTATATTTTTATGGAAACTTGTTTGCACGGAGATAGATTTTGTCCAGACGTGTACTCCGAAACTATTCGGTCCAGCGTTCTAAAATTTTTGCAGTAAAAATATATATATTGTAGATGTGCGACGTTGTATTATTTTTGAAATCCGCCAAAAATTCTTAAAAATACGACTTCTCAAAAATGGCTGTTTTTCAGGAAATATGTTAGCACGGAGATTTTGTCTAGACGAGTTGTCCAAAACTATTCAATCCAGCGTTTTGAAATATTATGCAGCGAAAACATATATATTGTACATGTAAAACTCGCATTATTTTTGAATTGTCAAAAATGCGACTTGTCAAAAATGTATATTTTTATGGAAATTTGTTTGCACGGAGATTTTGTCCAGACATGTTCTCCGAAACTGTTCGATCCAGCGTTCTGAAATTTTATGCAGTGAATATATATATATTGTAGATGTGCAACGTCGTCTTATGTTTTAAATCGACCAAAAATTGTTAGGCAATGTAGGGTTTTCAATTTCAATTTACTAACATTCAATGACATTATGTATTACACCGGGGATCCTGCCTCGCTGAGGCTCTAGTTTTAAATGCACTGAATTCCATATAAAGTACCAGCTGAATTACGAACTGAATTGCGCATAGTTGTTGGTGAGGGTCAGTGAGGGGAGGATTGAGGGGATTTCATAGAGTAAATATTTTTAGAAAGGTTTCGAAATGGCAAACACTGAATTTGGAAATATGGTCAACAGAAAAGTTCTGAAACAGATACAGAGGTATCATTTTTGCCACCAAATATAATAATAACTATTTAAAGAGCAAAAAATATCATTTCCAATGTAGTAGTGTTTGATCATGTTCTGCGTTTGTGGTTCTGAGTTTGAGTGACAGCTTTTAATTGGTTTGTTGTTTGTCATTCACTTAAAATATTGAAACCTGTGATAGTATATTTTGTACAACCTTCCCATGTATTTTTACCCTCTGCCCCTCCCCCAACCCCTTAAAATCAGGGTCTTACACTTAATCACGGCGTAAATGTTTGCTTTTTGGTATACACTACTTTGTATGTGTATTTTAAAGGGAATTTGGGTAATCGGGGAATTCATGTATTTGCTGTGACCTCCAGGAAATACGCGAATTCCTTAAAATTTCTCGGGAAGACGCGTATTCCGTAAATTCCATAGTGCCTCACTACGTGAATTCTCTGAACGATTCGGGGGATTTGTGTAATATGAAAAACTCCGTAAATCTTGTCATTAAATAGAAATGATATACCATATCATTCAAAGTTAAAATTTGTGGCTGAGTCGTACCGAAGCCATCTCTTCCCAAAAAAGTGGTACCTAAGTTGATACCCTAATTTCTATGGGCAATAGCCTCATTTTCAACCCAAAGTCGTATTTATCAGTAAAACCTACCAAAATAAAATGTTATAAATATTTAATTATATAGTTAATAGAATACAGTGGGTGTCATTTGCAACGCAATTAGTTAGTGCGAATAATCGATTAGTACGAAGTAAAACAGCTGGTCCCGATGGTTTTTACCAATGACTTCGGTACAGAAATGTCTCCTATCCGATAATCTCATATTAACGTGATGCTTTTCTCGTTTGCAGGGTAAAAACACCGATATTGTTCGTGGGATTGAGGTTTTTGTCGGAGCTCAGATCAGTTCACCTTTTCAGCATTTGATCCAAAATCTTAAAGGAGGCTTCAATTATACCTTTCAGGTAAGAGTTTTGTTTTGATTGTTTTTTTATTTTCACTTTGGTGTGATTTTAACTTTTTGACTATGTGCACATGGTATCTCAGAGACGGCCAATTCGATTTTGATCAAATCTAGCACGAAGAAAGACCCTATAGTGTAGATGGTCACTGAAGTACTGGGTCTGTTTGGGGTGATTGGTTGGGGCGGGGGGGGATATATCCGTTTTTGTGTGTTTTTGTGTTAGCAAAAAATTGGCCTCCGACCGGAGTTTTATGGGGCTTATGGATTGGGCTCTGTCCGTCTGTCGGTCCGTCTCTTTGTGTACTTTATTGAATTATTTTTAAATCTACTCATCGCCGTCTCCAGGTGGGGGCGATGCTGTCGACGGTAGCTTGTTTATTTAAAAAATGATGAATTTACTGCCTGACGAGACTTCTAAGCACATTTGCCCTTAACATAGATATTGTCTTTAATAAATTGTACATTAGTTTTAAAAAAAAAACGTATTGGCCTAAGTTTTTATTGGCCTGAAACCTCATCCGTCTGGAAGATGTCTTCAGCGTACCACTTATTTTACGGTTTAAATTTCATTACTTGATTTTTAATTGTTTTTTTTTTCATTCAAGATATACGGTACAACTGAGGTGAGGAGCGGCAGCGGGGATGGTCACGTGGTAACGCAACACATCCTTACGCCGCTGCTGCGTGCGTGTTTTTCGTGTTATTTTTTTAAAGCTTATAAATTTAAACCATGTTAAAATTATTGTTGCAGTATATGTACCTAATTATCGCGTTTTTTTTAAAATGAATAGTTATTTTAATTTTGTATCACCTAATATTTGTAAACAATACATAAAAAATCTTCATTCAAGGTTATTTAAACAGTGCGGGTTCGATGTTACCGGGACAGTGGCGTGCACATGTTGTTTACATATTTGTTATTGTTATTTATATACTTCTTATTGTACGTCCAGCGCCAGATATTCGAGACGACGCCACGACGCCAGCAGTCGGTAAAACAACGCACGAGTCGGTGGTCGTGACATTCACGAACCCGTTCAGCAGCAGGAACGGTGAACTGGAGGCCTTCTCCGTGATCGTCTCCACGCGGAGCACTCTGCCGCAAGACATGGTGGAGAAGACGTGGGCGGATGTCCAGGGATCCAACAACCCCGACCCTTATGTTGCCATTTTCCGATGCAGTGATTTCTTCGACAAGGGCGATCGTTGTGAGTTCAATTCGGGAGTGCCCATAACTTACAGAAGAAAGAGGCAGGCTAGCACTGAGGATCAAGTCAGTGTTGTGATTGGTATGTTTCTTTAATCCAACCGCAGCCACCAACTTTTTGTAAACTTTTGTGCTAATTCATATTTTTTTACTGTTTTTATTGCGTGAATGCCAATGATGTGATTGTTTATGTTTCATCTATTCATATTATTGATCAGTAATTGGAGAAAAAAGATGATCACCTAATAACTGAAATCCAAAAGTTGATATGTAACTTTTTTGTGAGAAATTTTTGTGAGAAAACATACTGCTTTGATCGATATCGGTGACATGAATATAGATATAATCATCCGTGTTATAAATACACCCTGACTGCCTAAGAATGTATGTATAATGTATACATCAAGGGTAACATTGGTCAGCTCAGCTGCGATTATTAAAACGACAGAATCTCAGAAGTTTTATGATATTGCAGCCTGAGGGGATTCTAAGGGGCAGTTAATGTCTCACTCTTATTCCTGTTAAACATAAAAAAGAAAAAAAGTTAATATGCCAATTAAAAAACATTGCCATCATCATGCCCCTTCCTCCCCCAATTCTACCGACACCTGTACTATCTAATGATGCACTGGCTGATCACCCTTGATATGCCAACACAAGAAAGCACCTTCTCATTGAAAATATTCATTCAAAACATTAAACTAACACACACACAGTCACACAATACAACAAAGGTGGATGTTTCAATATGTAACTTTGGCTGTTTGTCTAGTAAAACATAATTACGTATATTGTGCTGTCATTATCCGCCATATAACGAGGGGATATAGGTTTCAGTTTGTCCTGCTGTTTGTCCGTTTTCGTGCACCCTCGTGTCCGGGTTATTCCCCCGAAAGTATTTATCGTATAGCTTTTTTCCTTTGGCATACGGTTAGAACGTACATTGAAGGTGTGCAACGTGGTATTATTTTTGAAATTGGTTAAAAATTCTCAAAAATACGACTTGTCAAAAATGGCTGTTTTCAGAAAAATTGTTAGCACGGAGACAGGTTTTGTCCAGACGAATTCTGCAAAACTATTCGATCCAGCGTTCTGAAATTTTATGCGGTGAAAATATATATATTGTACATGTGCAGCGTTGCATTTCTTTATAAAATCGGCCAAAAATTGTCAAAAAATACGACTTGTCAAAAATGTATATTTTTATGAAAATTTGTTTGCACGGAGGGATAGATTTTGTCCAGATGAGTTATGCGAAACTATTCGATCCAGCGTTCTGAATTTTATGCAGTGAATCGACCAAATATTGGTAGGCAAAGTAGGGTTTTCAATTTCATCGAATTTACTATCATCCAATGAAATTATGCGTTACACGGGGGATCCTGCCCCACTGAGCATCTAGTTCGCACGTGTCGTATTTATCAAACGTGTTGTGGGCAAGGCGGCATTATCTTACAATAATGCATCGGGCGTTATGAAGTAATTGCATTGAGTGTGTGGCATGAGTGTGATGAGGTTGCTTGCTGGAGTCTTTAACCCGACGTTAATCGGTGACAGATTTCTCATGTAATCGAGTTGTTTGGCCTCATGCGCACATGAATAAGTGTGTACGCGTTCATTTTGCAACATTGTACATCTGGTTGACCTTGTTTATACGCACAGCAGAACAGATGTATTTCAAAACGAAGGCTGCTGCATTCTGGGATTCGAGTGCGAGGTCATTAACACGACTGATTGGTTTTTTTGTGATAAATAGATATCAGGGTTTGGTGTGTGTGTGGGGGAGGGGGGGCTAGAGGTAGGCGGAGAAGGAAATTTTTGTACGACTAAGTCTGAAAAAAATCAAATGAGAGTGACGCTGTGGAAATCGTATGTGAATGAGATTAAGCCGCATGAAAAGAGTCGCTGGGGAACAACGTGAAAAGTATTAATAATAGACTTATTGTGTCTTCCTTCCTTGGGGTAACAGGAAGCGACAGCGGATGCAGTAAGAACAACCGTGCGGAGCATTGCAATGGTCCCCTGAGACCTGACACAACGTACTACATGTTCCTGAGGGGTTACACGGACCAAAACACTTACAGAGACTCAGATTACATAAGAATCAAAACTGGTATGGTTGTTTGCGTTGTTGTTTCAGCAAGGTTGTAGAAAAAAAATAGATTTTTTTCTTCTGTTTTTGGTTGCAAACTTTTCAAGATGGCATTCTGTTTTTTTGATGTTTTTATATGTAAGTTATATTTTGCCAAGGAATAAAATTTAACGACTTTAGAATATGGTGTATTTCGGGTGTTGTTCGCTCATCAGTCAAAGAATATGCTTTAGAAGTATTGCTTTTCGTTTAGATATGTGTAAAATGTCCGTGTCTCTTTGAAAACGAGAAGTAGCGGTACCGAAGAGTAACGTCGCCAATAAATTGGTCAAAATATGCGACTTAGTATGGGGGCGAGTATATGGTATCTTTTTCTGATAATGTTGGCTTATTGATTTTATGCTGGTTGTTGTTTAACCGACAACACTTGATATAGGTACCGACCCCAATGCAAACCGCACCGTTATATTAGCCGTAGTTTTGGCCGTGATATGCACGGCCATTGTTGTCCTCATCCTTGTTATCTTGGTCTGCCTCTATCGGAGAGGGGTACTTCCGGTGGGCAAGAACAAGCGGGCAGGCGACATCAAGAAATCCACCTATCACCTCTCCTCCAGGCGGAGTAAGATTGACGCCAGGTAAACGTCACGTATGTGGAAAATGCTATTGGAGGAGGACAGACCTCCCCTACCCCTCCCCCCTTCCCACCACCCTTTGCATGTTTTGACATGTTTTACAGATTTGTTAGTTTACGTATGTACAAGCATGGCCTTGCACTAACGAGTTGCTGATCTGAACTGAGTTAAAAAAATAAAAGGGTATAATCAATTTTTTACCTGGTTTTCCAGTCCCAAGTTGTGCGAATTAAGGGGCATCTATAAACGCCACAACCGATAAGACACTTCAAATTATTTTCAAATTAATGCTTTAAATCATCTGATTTTCAAAATTTAGCTGTGCAGATTGACTCTTTGGGTTATAATGACACCTCATATTATCCGGTTTTTATATTCACCATAAAAAGATAATAAAAATACAGCTTTGTGATGTGGCCAAGCTTGTGTGTATTTGCTCCTTGTTGCATGTTCAGCCGATTGATGTTAGTATTAGTGCCCGGTTTGTGTGTTTTAGTGGTTTGGCATTCTTCCTTTCAGCCACCGCTCGGCACCTCAGCTTGAAATACGCCTGTACCTAAAGAAAAAAAGTGTTTTCCAGTTTTAGTGGGCACTTGCCAAATCACAAAGGTTTCATTTTTTGTGTGGAGGATACTTGGAAATTCGCAAGCGCCAGACAACCATTACACGGTGGATGAGTTAGCCACATAACGGTTGAAAGCGCCACCTTTCCATTTTGCAAACTTTTTTAGAGGAAATGTATTGTAAGAGATTTTATGCTGGAAAACCTTTTTTTTCGGCCATTCACTCTGTGAGACCAATACGTACACAAGCCTGTGCTGTGTTGCCGTGTTGGACCTGCGTGCATGGCTTAAGGCTACATAGCTGAGCGCCAGGGTTGTGCTAAATGTGCTTATCTTGGGTCTGTTCTTGAACCACAACATGGAGTTTAATGTGCTGTTTCGGTACGTATTTTTTTTTCTAGGCGAAATAAGCACATTTCATAGCATGATGTGTAACGCTTCTTGCAGAAATCCGCGCGCGAAGGCCCTACGACTTAAGGCCTCACAAATTAACGACCCTTGACAGAACGCTTTAAAATAAAACAAATAAAAATTAGCAAACACCGAGGGGAGGGGAGGGGGAGTACACTAAACTACAGTACAAAGGGCGGAAGTTATTTCTTAACAGTGCGGCAAATGACAAGTTTGTTTTTTAACATATGTGTGAAAAACAGGCGTTTTTTGGCAACTTTCTTGTTAAAGCGTTCTGCCCCGAGGCGCTATGTGACCAGGCGTTATGTCACGTGTGTACCTTGTTACAGATGAGCTCCCTTAAGAATGGGAGACGACGTCATGAGTCACGAAGCTAATATTTAAATGTCTTTTTCAGGTTATTAACCCAGCCCACTGTCGTCAATGGACTATACTTATCACATCTTGTAGCCATCGTCCGTTGTGTGTGTGTGTATTTAAACAATGTTTCAAAGTACTACTGTTCCTACATTTCTGGTCCAATTGTTTTGAAATGTGGCAGGAATATTCCCTGAATAATCCTCCACACACTTGTATTTATTTTGGCAATTTGGCCAATAGTGGCTAAACTATTGGCCAAATTTAAGAAAACACCCTGATGCTTCTCTGTCAGGGTTGTATTTTGCTTTGCGATTTGACTAAAATTGGCCAAAATTTTGGCAAAAAAACGAAGAAAACGGTGAAGTTGCAGAAAATTCACAGTGTGCTGCTATTTCATGCTGCTTCGCCAGTCGTAGGGTATGAAATCTGTGCGGTGGAGTGGGGTGTGCTTGAGACTGATAATCACGAGGTTGCCAGATCAAACCCCACTCTGGCCACTTTTTCATTTTCTCCTTTCATTTTAATGGACAGCATCTATTTATAGTTCTACTTCTCTCAGAAGACTTATGGTTTGAAAATCACGGGGTCGTGAGTTCTGCCCTAGGTATACTTTTCATTGTCACCCTGAATAGATTCTGCAGCCTGAATTATAATTACCCCTATTTATGTATTAAACCAGTTTGAGCAAAATTATATGAAAATATCAGTGTGTAAAAAAAATCTTTCTTTGCTTTTTCTTTCTGTTTTTCCTTCTTTCCTTCCTCCCTTTCGCTATCCCAAGTGGAGTAGTGGAATTTTTGTTCATGGCCAAAAATGGCCAAATACAAGGATAATTTTAAGAGTAACACAGGCAGTGCTGTTCGCCCCACAGATCCTGTCCGATTACTTTTGATAGCAATGTTGGCCATGCGGCCTTCTACCAAATCTTATTTTTGTTAAAATTGGCCAGTTTCTGCTTTCACTTTTGTAATATCCTCGCTTTTACGGCTGGGCACAATGTCCATGGACATTCTTGTTCAGGCTTGCCTTAAATATTCAAGTTGGTATTGTTATTTATGTAGCATGTCGATTTACTTCTTTTTCTAGGACTTGTACGAGCAAAAGTTCGTCAAGCGGCTCCCGCTATTTATGTTTTAAAGAAATAGGCCTGATAATACCTGAATGAGTATGGTCGATTTTTTTCAGGATCAGAACCAAAAGAAGAAGGGGGTATGAATATAGGTCTGATTGTGGGCATCATTGTCCCGATCGTCGTCGTCATAGCCGTCGTTATTGTCGTTGTCGTCGTTTTGCGAAGGCGTGGCGTGGCGTTCGCCAAGCGCAACGACGACGACTTTATCAATCTGCGAACGTCGAAGCGAATCTCGGGATTCCAGAGGTATCCCGCCTCGGGCATGTACAGTGTGTCGTGCACTGAGTTTGTTGCAGAGAAATTAATGCTTTCTTTCAAAGCGAGGCTCACTTTATACAAGGAGCTTTAAGAAAGACTATTACTATTATTTAATTATATTGTATAAAGCTAATGTAATATAAGGATCATGAAACAAAACGAAAAAAAAGATAAGATAGCCTGGTTAAATTTAAGTCATACGAATTTCCAGCGGGAATTTTCATTTGCTGTTAAAGTCCTTGAAATGCCACCAGACAATGCAGAACGATTGTATGCTTGAAGTGAGCCCTGCTTTGTCTCTTTTTGTCACATAAATCTGTACAGTAACAAAAGTTATTTTCTGTTATTAATAATTTTTCATAAGTTTTCATGCTTTTCAATTTGCGTTCTCTCAGTTTACAGCAGTTTATATGTTATTATTACACGGTCAGAGAATTCGAAATAGTTTCATTTTAATTCGACCAACCTTTGCCAGATATACAGAAACTGATGTCCGCGCAGTCGAAATGTCGTTTAAAAAGAATTACTAAATTGCACGTATCACTGCGATTCTATGCCGGTAATCCGTGCCACCAAAAGTGACGTATGTATGCCGAGCATTAGCTAAGGGAGAGGGGGGGGCGGGAACGTGGTCTAGGACAGGACTATGGCAGCGGATGCCGGTGACACACACGTTATCTGACGTTTATGTGTGCCTGTTTGTGTTTTCGCCTTGTTCCGGGACTTGACTTGACCTTACTAGTGTCGTTCACTTTAACAAATGTGTCTGGATAGATAATGCGTGTGTTTCGATTCGATTTTCTCACTACAGTAGCACGCGGAGGATGAAGGCGGGGGGAGGGGGGGTTCAGTATCCTCTGGTTGACACCCCCGATGGGGTTTATTGAACTTGGCATTTTTCCAAGAGAATTACTTTTAATGTTACGTGAAAATTCGTAGAAAAAGTCCTAACCTCCTTCCCTGTACTTAAAAGCCAAGATCTCCTCTTCTGACAGAACTATAGATCTAATGGTTTCAAAACTTGCCAACAAGAGACGCCAAAAGCGTGGGGTATGGGCTAGATAAGAGAGAGCTATATTCATGCAATTTCCTCCAATATAATAGCAGTACTTCGTTCTGAATCCAGGACAGAAGGGCCTTGGACAAAAGGGCCTTGGACATAAGGGCCTTTCCCAAAACGGCCTTTTTCTGTATATAGAGACTGTTATTTTTTGCCTGACGCCGGGGTGGGGCGTACTTTTAACTTAACTTTTGTAAGTGATTGACCAGTTTTTTCACTTCCTGCTTCAAGGCGAAAAGCAGTGGAACAACAATACTATTCATATAATAAAAATATTTTTAAAAATGCACCTTTTTTGTACTTTGTAGTTTTGCACGCTTTCTCTACACTGCTATTCATGTAACATTGCTATTTATTTCAATGTCCGTTGTATATCCTTATTACTTAAAAGCCTTTGAAGCCTGAGATGCCAAACTAAGTATGTCACTTGGGGCAAATTACGTGCCATTAATAACAGTCGTTACTACATTAAGATTTTCGGAAATAGTAAACAATGTATGAGAGCTGACAATTAAAAGCTGTAAGGACTTAGCCTTTCACTACCGTTAACGCGTTTATAGCTGATGATATTTCAGCAGCTGTACTTGTAGCGATGTATGTTCTGATACTGAGATTATGCTGCAGACAGCTGTGTCACTGGCAGGCTGTAACAGGCTCTCACTCGCACTGTCATTCACTCACTCTTCTAGTACAGTAGATACTCGTTTTAGATCATGCAAAGTGATTCTTGTATCCAAGTGGAACAAACAATCATTGAAAAATCGAAGTCAAAATACGAATTAATAACAGTTTAGAACGAATAAAAGAACGAAAGCAACTGCCCGTGTGCGAATTAACGAGCATCTACTGTTTGTTTATCTCTGACAGGGTTTTGTGCTCTTACGTGGATTATTTCAAAACAAGTCCCTGTTTACATTATTGCTATGCTATCTTTAAAAAATTAACCATTATCTTTGTCTGTCTGTGTGAATTTGAATGAAGATGCTAACACTTTTATCGATTGAAACAAGGTGTACTGAAGAATATGCGATGTTAATAAATATTAGGAGAATAAAATAAATGAATATAAAATGAACGCATAAAAATAGCATCAGACTTCAGTAACTAAACTTTATTAAAATAGAAATGAAAATAATAACCAGATATTGACTTATTTTGAGTCAACATGAAATATTGTTGACCAGAACTGGTTACGGATAACTGCAGTATCTATCGATTTTTTAATTCTGATTAACAATAAAAAAAATATTGGCTTGGGACTCGACCAATCAGATAACAGTATTTACCAAAGTCATGTAGTAAAAATCAATAATTTTGGCTTAAAAACTAGTGATGGATCATTGGAATGTTTTTTTTTTTAATGATTCATCATTGAAAGTTTTTGAATGACTAATCACTGGAGAGTTTGTGAAAATACCTCTGTACACTTTTCAGCCGTCCTGTTAAAATATCGGAGTTTGCCGAACATGTGGCTGATATGTCCAAGGACTCCGACTTCTTGTTTGCAGAAGAATACGAGGTTTGCTTACATTTTATTCGTTGAAATGAATACCGAATGTATGATAGTGCTGCTGTGATAGGGGAGTACTACATATTTAATACGATGCAAATACCAGTGCCCGGTTTGAGGGGGGGGGGGAGGTGACGTTGGGCGCAGATGGCCAGGCCGTTAGTCTGGGTCCAAATCAGGCCCAGAATGGCAAACAGGAGATTGAAGTTTTCCCCAGTTGTCTGACTAAACGAATCAGAGTGGCCACCGACTCTGGAAATCAGGGAATTCAGGGAAAAAATGAATCAGCATTTTCCAGTTAGGGAAAACTCAGGGAATTCGAAAATTCCGGCAAATCTCAGGGAAAACTCAGGGAATTTAATTCTCCTAAAATTCCAGATTTTCCAGGGTATTTCATCGTAAATTTTGCTTCTGGAAAATTGGATAGGTTCAGTAAGAATTTGTTGAACGTTGTTTTTTTTTATGTTTAAGAGAACTGAAATGACTATTGTTTTCGAACCAAAACATCTAAGTTTTAGAGTTCTGAAAACCTGCGCTATCAAAATTCATTGTATGGAAAAGCTGGAAAACTCCAGGAATTTCGTTTCGGATTCCAGGTGGCCACCCTGACGAATGCACTGGGTTTGATGACCTATCAAGAAATTAAAAATTAACACCCATTTGGTCTTTTGGCGATCCCTTTTAAATATAAAAATTTCAGATTTTTAAGATCCTTGTGCAGGTGTAACATGGCGTCTGACCAACAATAAGCTAGCTGTAACAGTACGTGCAACAATGTAACAGTCTGCTTGAGTGTTTGGAATCAAAACTAGTTGTAATACCACACCCAGTCTATTCATCAAATCATTGAAAACCTTAAGATATCCGTATCGTGTATTAAACAGATTGTATTAAGTGTAAGGTCTTGTTTACTATGTATCGTAAATTAAAATCCTTCTGTTAATCGAGGTATTTCTGAAAGTGGGTAATAAGTGTCTGCAACTCGTCAAAAATAAAAAGAAATGTGTTTCTTCTGAGAAACCATTTCATTTTTCTAGCCCCTGAACGGTTACTCAGTTACGCGGCTTGATTGTGACTTGCAGTGATGCCATATGAAGTTAAGTAACTTGCAGTTTTTAGCCATTTTGAAGTCAGATAACTTAGCAAGGATGTCGGTGTTGTTTTGTGACGCGTGGCTGTTACGGGATGGCTATGTTGTTTGATGCCAGGACCTGAAAGAGGTGGGCAAAGAGCAGGCGTGGGATGCGTCGATGCTGCCCGTGAACAGGCCCAAGAACCGCTTCACTAACATCCTGCCGTACGACCACTCGCGGGTCAAGCTCCTGCCGTCTGAGGATGAGGAGGGCTCCGATTACATCAACGCTAACTGGATGCCGGTGAGTTCATGGTCCCACTCACTGTGAACCAATCTAACAAAGAGAGGTCGGGTGATTTTGGTGAGAACTCATTCTGTAAAACAACGTATTTTCATACCATTTTACAGTGTATAAACAAATAGGCAGTAAGTTGTTCTGTGCTATGTAGATGCCATTTCCGCTTTATGAAATAAGGGATTCTAAAAAGCAGTATTCATATTAAATAAAAAACATACCGTTTTTAAATGCGCAGAAGGGGGCGAGGATGATAAGAAAAACTGATAATAGCTTTCGAGAAAACAGGGTAGCAATGAAAATAATATTTTTATATACACTCTGTTTTAAACATTCCAGTACGAGTGTAACGTGTGCATTGTGATATTTTGTTTCAGTCTTAGATGATATTTGATACTATAATACTTGATGATAAAAGCACTGACGTTCATGGATCTTTTTTTTTTCTTTGCACAGGGATTTAACTCGAAGCGTGAGTTCATCTGCAGCCAGGGCCCGCTGCCGTCCACCATTGACGACTTCTGGCGTATGGTGTGGGAGCAGAACTGTCGCGCCATCGTCATGCTCACGCGCTGTGTCGAAAAGGGACGCGTAAGTAGCAGCCGTGCAAACACCCCCCCCCCTCCCCCCTCCCTTCATAGTGTAGCTGCTTAAATTATGTTTATTAACTTAAATACAGTTAATTATCCCCCATGTAAGGGAGGGATATAGTTATGGGCTTCTGCGTTCGTTTGTCAGCAAATTTAAGAGTAGAAGGAACAAGAACGGTCTTTGATTTCATCACGTGACGTATGTAAGTCACCCGCGCTGCACGGGAGATCTTGTTCCTCTAGTTCCAATATTAGAACGAAAATGTCTGACACCTGGCTGTCTTTCAGCCAGTCAGTGGTAAAAAATGCACACGTAAAGAAAGGTGATTGTTTCCATCGGACTTCAGTAGCGATACAAGAAAAAATGAGTGTTAGTGTAAAGCGAGCATTTCTTACAAAACTAATTTACTAAAACGACCTAGCTTTTTTTTATTGCCTTCAATACTTGTGATTTCTGGCAATCAAGACAGTTCTAATTTTTACGTTAAAATCCTATATTTTGTATAAGTATTAATAAATACTTTAAAAAAAAACGTGACACAGGAGAAGTGTGCACATTATTGGCCGGTGGACTCGGAGCCCATGTTTTACGGCGACGTGCAGGTGGAGATCCACAAGGAGGTCAAGGCCCAGGAGTGGGTCATCACAGAGTTCAGCATATCTAAGGTGAACCTCGAGATGCTCACAAAAAGCTTTAAATGTGGCTGTCTGTGTTCGGTAATATTGGCAGTGTTCGCGGTAACATATTATGCGAGTTGAGTAGGATTGATTACCCTTCCTCCTCCAGTCAGAAAAAGAAGAGTGAATAATAAATATAATACAGAAGTACTCAGTTGAGAAAAAAAAGAATATTTGTGAGAAAATTCAGGATTGAATTGTCTGTAATCTTAAGATATTTGCTTCTTTGTTGTGCTGGGAGTAGTCAACATACAGCTGGCCATAACATAAATAAATAAATACACTGTAATGCTAAAAAGATTCAAAGCCTAAGAACAGAGTGGTTGCACGTGATGCAGGGGGAGACGATGAGAAGACTTACACACTTCCATTACATTGCCTGGCCAGACTTTGACGTACCCAAGGTGCCACAGAGCCTCCTACGCTTCGTCCGTACTGTGCGAAGCAAGCTTCAGGGTGAGGGAGGACCCACAGTGGTGCACTGCAGGTAAAACACCTCCACACAGCTCTCTCCAGCAAGTCACATCCTCACCAAGCTTCAGGGGGGAGGGAGGGCCCACGGTGGTGCACTGCAGGTAAAACACCTCCACACAGCTCTCTCCAGCAAGTCACATCCTCACCAAGCTTCAGGGGGGAGGGAGGGCCCTCGGTGGTGCACAGCAGGTAAAACACCTCCACACAGCTCTCTCCGACATATCACGTGCTCACCAAGCTTCAGGGGGAGGGAGGTCCAACGGTGGTGCACTGCAGGTAAAACACCTCCACACAGCTCTCTCCAGCAAGTCACATCCTCACCAAGCTTCAGGGGGAGGGAGGGCCCACGGTGGTGCACTGCAGGTAAAACACCTCCACACAGCTCTCTCCAGCAAGTCACATCCTCACCAAGCTTCAGGGGGGAGGGAGGGCCCTCGGTGGTGCACAGCAGGTAAAACACCTCTACACAGTTCTCTCCGACATGTCACGTGCTCACCAAGCTTCAGGGGGAGGGAGGTCCAACGGTGGTGCACTGCAGGTAAAACACCTCCACACACCTCTGTGGCATGTCACGTGCTCACCAAGCTTCAGGGGGAGGGAGGTCCCACGTTGGTGCACTGCAGGTAAAACACCTCCACACACCTCTGTCTAGCATGTCACGTGTTCACCAAGCTTCAGGGGGAGGGAGGACCCACGTTGGTGCACTACAGGTAAAACACCTCCACACAGCTCTCTCCAGCAAGTCACATCCTCACCAAGCTTCAGGGGGGAGGGAGGGCCCACGGTGGTGCACTGCAGGTAAAACACCTCCACACAGCTCTCTCCGACATGTCACGTGCTCACCAAGCTTCAGGGGGAGGGAGGTCCCACGTTGGTGCACAGCAGGTAAAACACCTCCACACACCTCTGTCTAGCATGTCACGTGTTCACCAAGCTTCAGGGGGAGGGAGGACCCACGGTGGTGCACTACAGGTAAAACACCTCCACACACCTCTGTGGCATGTCACGTGCTCACCAAGCTTCAGGGGGGGGGGGAGGTCCTACGTTGGTGCACTGCAGGTAAAACACCCCCCACACAGCTCTCTCTGGCATGTCACGTGCTCACCGAGCTTCAGGGGGAGGGAGGTCCCACGTTGGTGCACTGCAGGTAAAACACCTCCACACACCTCTGTCTAGCATGTCACGTGTTCACCAAGCTTTAGGGGGAGGGAGGACCCTCGGTGGTGCACTACAGGTAAAACACCTCCACACACCTATGTGTGGCATGTCACGTGCTCAGCTAGCTTCGGGTGCGGGAAGGAGGTCCCACGGTGCTTCAGTGCAGGCAGAACATCTCCACGCAACTCTCTATGGCAGGCTATGCGATTGCAGTAATGTTTTCTACTTATTATCTTGTGTAAAATAAGGCCTCCCTGAATGGAGAAAGATCGGATTTTAAAATATTGAGTCTCAACTGATTTATATTTATCAGTGAGGGTATTAACAGAGCAACAGAGAGATAGAATGTAGGAGTGAAGTAAATAAGAAATAAATATGTTTTTAATGAAATTGCTTTTAATACCGTAATACAAACAGTGTTGTTATATGTTAGAATAGCAACTTTTTAATGGACGTTTTATATTCAGTGGTGATAGATCCCAGCAATGTAGGAACGCTGTTAAAAAAGAATACGACTAATTAATTTACGTCATACAGCGCGGGCGTGGGCAGGAGCGGCGCTTACATTGCCATAGACCACCTGAGGCGCAAGATACTCCAACAGCGCTATAAACCCACCCTTGATCTCGATGTATTTGGTCTTGTCAGCGAGATGCGACTGTACCGTACGCAGATGGTACAGACAGAGGTACAGTGCCTGGTGAACCCCCCCCCCCTTCCCCTCCCGTCGCCAATGTGTGGGTAGTTATTTGTTTTCGGTGTTTTGTGGTGTGCTATACCAAACGATAGTGAGAAACGGCATTGTTTGTTTTGGCTACGTTGGAATTATATTAATGTTAAATTTTTTACTCGCGAAAAACAAAGAAAAATACTAAAAATAGATGAAAAGAAAGAGAGAGACGAACAAAGATGAATCGGATTTCACTATCGTTTGACTGACGAATACATATAATTGTTTTAAAAAAGTCGTCTGAAAATTCTTGTGTTTATATTTGCATGATTTTATATAAAAAAGTGCAGAAAAACTTCTGTAGGACGAAAAATGTGGTCGCTAATACAAGACAAATATTGAGGAAAATGAAAACTTTTTTCTATTAAAACTGACTCACTTTATTCATATTCGTTTGTAAAGAGAGTTCGGAATTGGAGTTTCACTGCACTTTAAAATCAATACTACTTGACGATTTTATTCTGCTGGCATTATATTGGTTTTCAGATGAAATTGTCGAAAGCTTTCTTTTTGCATGTGTTGTATGAGTAACAGGTATTCGGCCGTAATCCAGTGGAGTATTGTTATACCAAACATGGCGGGACAATTGAAAGACTGCTTTCCACGTAAACTATGTTCAAAACTCGCGTGACTCCCGATCCGTTCGATTTTGTTGATATTTCTAAAGAATCTCAGAAACCTTGAATGACGACATTTTCTTCGTCGGAAGGTTTTTTTTAAGGCAGTGCCAGCTGAAAGTGATACAGGAAATTCTGTAAGGCGAGTAGCACCAAAAATTGAGACGTAGATACTTTTAAGTCACTGCAGTCAGTCTCTATCCCGATCCCACGATGACGTCATCAATCAAACTATGGAATTGGATATATATGCATGATTCTTGTACTGTGGGACCTCGTTATAACGACGTCGGTTATAAAGACATGCCGCTTATAATAACGTAATTTTTTGGTCCCAGTACAGTTTTTCCCTGTTTAAAAGTATCTGTTATAGCGACACATCTGTTATAAAAACAGTGCCATACAAGGAGTGTCGTTTTAGCGAGGTTCTATTATACCATACTATAATCAATAGTGTTGTAGGGTACATCCATAATGTATGTGCGAGAATTTTTGCCCCCTTCCCCCCACACCCCTTGTACATAACATTAGTGACGCCATCTGTTGACAAGAACATGATCGCACACAAAGCCCTACCTTCCTGAGTACGTTATGGATGATCTCTCATATGTAAACAAACACACGTCCGCGCGAATACTAAGGCTGGGGGCATGTTTTCTGTTATGGCTACAGCGCGGGCGTGGGCCGCTCGGGAACGTTCATCGTCGTCGATCGTTTACTGCAGCACCTGGGCCAGAAGGGCGCCGAATACATTGATATCCACAGCATCGTGCACGAGATGCGACGCTTCCGCTGCTGGATGGTTCAGACAGAGGTAGTAACCCCGTGCTCCCCCCTCCCCTCCTCCTCCACACCTTCCCTCCCCCCACGAGACGCGACGCTTCCGCTGCTGGATGGTCCAGACTGCTAGTAACCCCGTGCTGCCCCCTCCCCTCCTCCTCCACTCCCCCCCCCCCCGCGAGACGCGACGCTTCCGCTGCTGGATGGTCCAGACAGGAAGCAACCTCGTGCTCCCCTACCCCCCCTCTCCCACGAGACGCCACGCATCCAGTGTTGAATGATCCAGACGGTGGTAATAGCCCCGTGCTCCCCCTCCCCTCTTCCTCCATCCCCCCCCCCCCCCTGCCACGAGATGCGACGCTTCCGCTGCTGGATGCTTCCCCTCCCCCCTTCCACGAGACGCCACGCTTCCGCTGCTGGATGGTCCAAACGGAGGAAGTAACCCCGTGCTTCTTTCCCCTCCCCCACAGGATATGGCGCTTCCGCTGCTGGAGGGTCCAAACAGAAGAAGTAAACTCGTGTCCCTTCCCCAAATCCCCCCATCCCGCCTCTCACCCACGTGATGCGACGCTGCTGGATGGTTCATTCGGAAGTATTCACCCCCGTGCCCTCCCCTCTGTACCCATACGGAGGGATTCACTCCCGTGTCCCACTCCCCTCTGTACATGCGCTCTAGAGCGTGTTTCTTATTCCTGGTGTTTGGGCGGAAAACAGTGGTTTCATTTTAGGTTTTCTTTAATTTTTTTTCGGTTTTTGTGTGTATTTATGTTCGCGTTTTGTATCATTAAGTTATTAGTCCCACGCCGCCGTGTAGCGCGAAGCGGGGAACTATAGGATTCGGGTCCGTCCGCCCGTCCGTCGACACTTTTTTTGTCGGCGCTATATCTCCGTAACCACTGAACCGATTTAACTGTTCTGTTGCACATGCAAAGACTATGCAGTGGAGCTGTGCAGCGAGGGGTTATTTTTAGATTTTCGCAAAAATTGGGAAAATGGGAAAACTTTGAAAATTCAACACAATTGACCTATTCAGTGGGTGTTTGTCGGCGCTTGTTGTTTATGAGTGATACACCCGAGCTTTCAGTTTTGATCGATCATTGCTAAGTAAATAAACAAAATGACAATGGATAACCAATAAAGAAAAGCAAGGACAAATATGTAGCAAATTTTTGTGTTATGTTTTCTAAAGCATATAAAATCTCAATCTGATTTAACTCGAAGAAGAAATGCATGAAAAATATATGACAAGGTAATATTTTTCCACGAAAGTGTCTTAGAAATGTTAATCTTGACCAGAGCTACAATAATTTTCTTTTCACAATGTGTCTGGTAATTTTTTGTGTTATTTACTGATTGATGTTTGGCCCGTTTCAGTCTCAGTACATCTTCATCCACCGCTGCCTGCTGTGTGTGATAGAGGGGCAGGAACATGAGAACTTGGGCAACGGGGAAGAGAACCCGGCGTTTGAAGGTGAGACAAGATTGAACTAACACCAAAGAAACTTCTTGTATGTGGAATAAAAGCCTGATTATGAAGCTGTTTCTCTACTTTTCCGCAACCCCCCTCCCCCCCCCCCCCCCCCTTAAGAAAAAGAACTTTAAAATTGTTTCTGCCGTTCCATTAAGAGATGAAACCACCGAAAGTTACTGGTGCGTGATGTTTAATAAACTTAATAATAGTAATAAAATAATTTTTTACACAACCAGGAAAAAATAACAATACAAAGTCATAGCTGAGGACATTATTTTGAGATGGTAAGAAAATAAGCCATGGGAGTGACATGGCAAGTGCGCCGGCATGACTGTACATAGCACTAGTCAAACCAGCATGACAAAATTTAGCCAGTTACACAGTACATATTTCTATTTAATTATTCACAAATTTTGTTTTGCCAGTATGACCCAGACGTGCTCACATTGTGTAAAAGATGTTGACCTCTGTTAGCGTAAAGTGTTGACTCTTGTTCGAATACGTTGACTCTGAGACCTGTCAGGATTGGGTAAAGGCTTTTCATGTTTAATAAGTCATTCCTAGCAACGAAGAAGGCACAGCTGCTGTTACCGCTTGGGCCAGCTCGACAGGGATGTAACTCTTCCCGCTTCTCCGTCATATTCTTTTAATTATGAAAACTAGAGAAAGGTTAAATCGGGGAGGTGGAAGGGGGAGGGGAGGGGGAGGGGGGAGAGAGAAGCTGAAGAGGGGCCCCATTGACACAGTTATTGATAAGACCATAGTTCTGAATGTCATGTGGAACCCTACGTTCAGGTTTCGATTTCGAAGGAATGGTGTTTTTCTGTTTTTGTTTACATCTAAGAGGAAGAACAGTTTACTTCCTTATTTAGAAAAATGAATACAAGGCGATTCCCTGTTTGTTTTTCATGAAGGGGTCTCCTGTAACACAGCAGGCATTGTTATGTCACTGCGACCGAGGGGGAGATATATAGTATTTGTAGGTTCTCTCTGGATATGTAAGTGTGTGTGTGTCTCAGTGTTGTGATGAAATGTGTACAAGATATCTCGAGAGCTATAAGTCAGATCGACTTCAAACTTGGTCTGTTCGATCAACTGTTAAGTTGTCAATTATTAAGGAAGGCGTATGACGTCATTACGTAAAAAGTCTTGTGTGTAAAACTTATCAACTACTAAACATTGCCAGTCGAACGGCTGTATCGGCTTTTAATGGGTGTACTGAAATTAAGACAGGCATATGACGTCATTACGTTAAAATGTTTTATACAAGATTTCTCAGCCGTTGACCATCGGATAAAGGGGAATCTTGGTGGGAATTTTGCTTGGTGGGGTCGAAAGATTCAGTAAAATTTTACTCGGAGTGGCAGGAACGAAAATTGCATATGACGTCATTACGTAAGAGTTGTCGGTTGTTGAGCAAAATCTGTCGATAACGCAGAGTCGGATCCACTTCAGACGTAGTGTAGTTATTCCTTGGATAAGTCGCATGGCTTTTTTGTTGAACATTTAACTTGTGTAAATTAACAAACGCGTGTGGCGTCAGTGCATAAAAATATGAATATACCCCCCCCCCACCCCATTCGCTCGTGCCACTTACGATTCAGTCAGAGGCGTGTTAGGATTTGGGGATATGGGGGAGGGATACGAATCCCCTTATGGCCTTCCCCACAGTTCAGAAATAAAACGAATGATCACAGAATGTTATTACTGCATCTTGTTAACAATTGACTGTTAAGCTTTTCCATATATGGAAGTTATTATGTAATGGTTAGGATTGTTTGCAGTACCTGAAAGTTATTTTTCACTTTTAAAGTGCGCCACCTAATGTCTTGTGTTAAGCCAGTCAGCTAACCATTTTCGCACAACACAAGGGAAATCAGCTAATTTAACTAAAGTATGCAAACAGTCTTCGTAATAATTGGTTTTAATATTAAAAAATAAAACTACAGTAGCAGTTAACGGACTGTGTTAACTGTATAGTTAACTTTTGTGAATACGGTCACCGGGGGGGGGGGGGGGGTGGGATGGCGGCTAGCGAAAAACAAAATCACCAATGAAGTAGGGAATTGATAATCCGGATAGAAAAGACTGCTGTAAAAAAAACCTATTTGTAACAACCGTCTTCAAGGCCGGAATAAAAACACGCGAAAGACCTGTTTGTAGTGACCACCTTCCCAATGAACTGACGTACGGTAACACCTGCCTGTCTTGACCACCTTCCAGACCAGGATAAAAAAGTGCGTACAGTAAAACTGTTGTAATGACCAACTTCTAGACCCCTAAAAAAGACATACAGTAAAACCTGTTTTAGCGACCACCTACCAGACTCGGATAAAAAAAAGACGTACAGTAAAACCTCTTTTAGTGACCACCTTCCTGATCCGAAACAAAGGCGTACAGTAAAACCTGTTCATGGTGACTACCGTCCAGAGAAAAATGGAAAATGGTTATTGAGGAATTATAGGTTTATTAAGTCGGGGAGACATTTCTTGTTGTTCACAAAAACAAGAAACTAAAGCACCATTCTTGTCTCACACGTTTCGTTAATAAAGTATACGTATGGACTGCAGCAATGCAGTTATTGTAACAACCACAACAATAAAAGACTAATTTGAAAAAAAAAACCAACACAAATAAAAATATTTTCTGAAAACCCATTTAAAAGTTTATTATGAGATAACATCATCATAAAACTGACAATTAAATACACAAATAAGCACTAAAATAAATACATCTGATTTGTTTATCTCATGCAGTAATATCATTTGTAATTTTATATATGCACTTCAAATGCAGGATAATCCAATCTAAAAGCTTTGCTACATTTAAAATTGAATAAACCACAATCACAGAGCAGCATAAAATGTGAAAATGAGTGTTGACATATGAACCGGGTGAGATTTTGCGATCGCCCGTGGCGATAAGGTTTGTGAGTGCCGACTCATTATTCTAGATGCTCTACATTAAATAACATAAGCTGGGCAATCCACTTTTGTCCAGATCGACTAACTGCGTAGTGGCTCGCCTGTGCTTTACGTTTGGGAAAAGACGGGTAGATCGCACAGACGTTGAAAACCTGTCATTTTTACGACTTGCTCGGTTTCAAGTTACTGTGAAGCGTGATTGCACAGAAGTGTGGTTTATGGGGGAGGAAGTTGTGTTGATTGTCCCTGCTTTGTCCCTTTGTCAACACTACAGATTCTCATTCACATACTTTCATTTCTATGAGTTTTTAAAAAAAATATGAAAAAGAAGCTAATTTTGGTGGCAACTTGAGACTTGATATACGGTCGCTTTTTGGTAGGGTGCATTTATAGCACCCAAACCTGTCTTACTCCTTGTTCTGGATAATTGTCTCTTCCGCTGCTGTAGACCCGTGGACGGTTGTCTACATGATAGCGCATGCGTTGCTTCTTTGCCTTTGCCTTGCCTGCTCGCGCCTGGCGTGCATCTGCTGAATCGGCTGCAGGTAGTTCTGGTCCATCCAGGCTCTTTTGAAAGTCATGATCTTGTTCACGCGTTTCTGTTCACCCCCGATCAACACATTATTGTGCACGCCGAAAAGATGGTTCACTTGACTGATCTCATAAAATGCGTTGTTGCTATCGGGGCAAAGTTGGTCGCTGGGAAAAAACACCTTTCCGATAAGCTCGTCGGGACTGAGTAATAAGACGAGGAAAAACAACGACGTTTCTTCGGTGTCGCTGAGGAGGTAATACTGTTGGTAATTGGTCAGGCGTTGAAGATTGGGGTTGTCCAGCTCGAGAACGGTGGAGACACAGTGAAGATAGTACATGAGCTTAGCCCTAGGGTTGTCCGGTACGGTGCAGCTGCTACCAGTTCTCCGCATGCCAACCCTCTGTCGCACAAACATAGCCATTCTGAAAGCATAATTAAACCATAAGCCATTTTATACAGTGGTTCTTCGACATAACGACATCATGGAACAATAAAAAGTGTGTCTTACGTCCAAGTACCGGTATGTCGGGGGATTTTCCTGTGCTCCAAATCTGACATTGACAATTCAGGAGGAGTGTTAATTAGGATTATAAATCACATTAGGTCTTTATTCAGTGTGCTAAGGAGCTAAATTTGCTGTGTTTAATTGTAAATGCATTACACTGTTAATACAACAACACAGAAATGTTTTTCCAGAATTTGTATTGACAGCTATGCATGAAAAACCGCCATATTCATATGGACTGTTGTCCATATCAGGGCATTACTAATGGCCCAACATCCTAAGTCGTATGAAATGTCATTAAAGAGAGGGTAGTCATAAGACATGCAAAAATATAAATATTCTCTGAACGTAGAAAGAAAAATGCGGTTGCATTCAGAATGTCGCGACATCCGATGTCCCCACACAGGGTCTCACTGTAATTTGATTTATCAATACTATGTTCAGGAGTAACAAAAAAAAATGCATTCTTTGCTTCAGATTTTGTGATCGTTGTGGAGTGGTTGTTGTTAAAGACCCTAACTCTTTAACTTCAGACCTATTTGATTCATATTGGTTCTATATTGTATTTAAAATTAATTAAACTTGAGTTTCCGAATTTAAAAAATTTCAAAACTTACTTTTTAATTTAGATCTGTTGGAATAAATAACTCCCAATTGTTTGCATCAAAAATCAGAAAACACTTCTCAATTTCTTTTGGGTGTGCTTGCGCTGTTGTTTTATACCTTGCAATAGGAGCTAGGGTGTTTGTTGTTAGTTACTCGCCTCTCTTTCATAATCTGGCAACGATTAATATGGCAGCCAGTCCTGTGATCCTTACTTCCCGTTTTTATTTAACCGTAATATTCCTTCCTTGTTCATCCAGCATGTTCAGTTATATGAAGTTCCGCTGTCTGCACAGAAAGATTTGGAAAGGCACGGGAAATGTGCGAAATGCTGAGCCGGCGAAAGGCACGGGGAATATGCGAAATGCTGAGCCGGCGAAAGGCACGGGGAATATGCGAAATGCTGAGCGGGCGAAAGGCACGGGGAATGTGCGAAACGCTGAGCCGCCGAAAGGCACGGGAATGTGCGAAATGCTGAGCCGGCGAAAGGCACGGGGAATGTGCGAAATGCTGAGCCGGCGAGAGGTACGGGAATGTGCGAAATGCTGAGCCGGCGAAAGGCACGGGGAATATGCGAAATGCTGAGCCGCGAAAGACACAGGCAATGTGCGAAATGCTGAGCCGGCGAAAGGCACGGGGAATGTGCGAAATGCTGAGCCGGCGAAAGGTACAGGAATGTGCGAAATGCTGAGCCGGCGAAAGGCACGGGGAATGTGCGAAATGCTGAGCCGGTGAAAGGCACGTGGAATGTGCGAAATGCTGAGCCGGCGAAAGGTACGGGGAATGTGCGAAATGCTGAGCCGGTGAAAGGCAAGGGGAATGTGCGAAATGCTGAGCCGGCGAAAGACACGGGGAATGTGCGAAATGCTGAACCGGCGAAAGGCACGGGGGATGTGCGAAATGCTGAGCCGGCGAAAGACACGGGGAATGTGCGAAATGCTGAGCCGGCGAAAGGCACGGGGAATGTGCGAAACGCTGAGCCGCCGAAAGACACGGTGAATGTACGAATTGCTGAGCTTGCAAAAAATGTACATGAACAGAGCAACCAAAAACCCTTGTGAAATTTGTTTTCATTTTCATTTTTTTTTTTTTTTGGTGGAATGTTTGAGGTTTTTTTGTGTAGTTTACTGGCGCTGCGGTTTTAGATGAAAGAAACTGATTCCGTTTCGAAGTGAACAAAAATTTATTGAAGGTCAGCATCTACTATTATGGACGATTTTTTTATCATCGTCCATCAGTCTGTCACAAATGTTTGAAATTCTTATAAACGAAAGGTATTGTGATTGTATGAAATTAGGTGGAAACAACCCGTCCTATGGTATTACCCAGAGACATTGAAACCATTATTGATTGAACAAAAATACTGGCGTTCTGCTCCTCGTGGGCGTCGTGTCAATAACAGTTGCGTGAACTTTTGCAATCTAGTTTCTTTTTGTATTTGCATCATCCTGAAATGTTCTGCTCCAAACCACCGATCCGGATTACTATTTCCGGTTCTCGAAAGGCCAGCCACATTTACTTAACACAACCAAAAAGAAGAGAAAAAAATTATACTACACAACTACAATGACGCGGTTTTCTCCAGCGAATTTAAAAATCAGTGCGTGTACAGGGAAAGAATGCTGACTCAGTGTGGGTTGACGAAATAAAACGGGATGTGATAAGGTAGAGCACGTGACACTGGTTGACGAAATGTCGGGATGTGATAAGGTAGAGCACGTGACACGGGTTGACGAAATATCGGGATGTGATAAGGTAGAGCAAGGGACACTAGTTAACGAAAAGTCGGGATGTGACATGGTAGAGCAAAGGACATGAGTATCCGTCGTCTCTTATGTCTGTCGGTAGGTCGGTCTGTCGGTCCGTCGGCCTGTCATCAAAAGCTTGTTAACACGATGACTTAGAAACTCCTGCAAGGATTTTTATGAAACTTGGTATGTAGCTTCTATGGGAACAAACACAGATCTGTATTGTAAATGGGCCAGGTTCGTGCAAGGAAAATGAACCAGCTGAACTTGGAAAATTTCAGCTCTTGATTGGCTATTGATTATCCGTGTTTAACTGATGGGGGGCCTGTGGGGAATGTGTGGGCTATAGACACTGCTCTAGCTCAAAATGCTACTCTTCCTATATTTTTGGTCCGATTATTTTGAAATTTTGCAGGAGTATTCCTTGAGTTATCCTTCACACAGCATGTATTTTGTTCGGGTGATTTTCCCCAAACTGTCCAAGATATTGACAAAATTTAAAGCTGCTACTCTTTCTAAAAATCCGGTCCTGTTATGTTGAAATTTGATAGGATTGTTCCCTCAAGTTCCTGCATCAGGCTTGTATTTTGTTTGGCGAGTTGTCCAAAATATTGGTTAAAAGGTCTAATTGCAGAAAAATCACAATGAGCTTGCACTTGATGCTTCTTCGTCAGTCGCCTAACCACTTGGCCGTACAGCCCAATTGATTAGACGTTGGACTGATTATCACGAAGGCCCGCTCAAGACGAATTTTGTTATGATCTTCCCATATCGGCTTTGCAAGCACTATTTATAGTTCTGCCTCGCATAGAAGCAGTGGCTTGAGTGCGCGCCGAGCAAGCAAGAGGTTGTGTCCCGCTCTATATGTACTTTTTCATAGTCTCCCTTCACAGATTTTACAGACCATATATATAGTTCTGCCTCTCCCAGAAGCACATAAAGGCCGGTACTACATGAAGTCTTTTTCTTTCTTTTCTTCTTTCTCCCCCCCCCCCCCCCCCCACTGCTAATTTTGCAGGAAGTAGAGGCCATGTTCATTTTTAGTTAAATATAACTGTTTCCTGGTATTCTAAATTGACGGAATGATTTACCGCTGGGATATGGTTGTTCTCCATATGTAGGCATATTTGAATTCCATTTAAGAGCCAGGTTTGGTTTCTTAACCAGAAAAAAAAAAGGATTTTAAAAGGACGAAATGTGGACAGTGTTAGAGTAAACAAGATACACTGTTGGTCAGTGTTTCAAAGTATATTTTAGCTTCAGTGAAAGCCATATAAACCTAGATCCGGAGAATAAACCCGACCTGTTGATGAGAGAATGCGTCTGAAACTTAAACATAAAAGAAATCGGTGAAAATTGGGCAGAATACTTGAAAGTGACTAAAACTTGGCAGGATGATGAAGACCATTTCAAAAGCAGGAGTGCCCACAGTTTTGCCAAAAATGTTTGTGCCAATTTTCGATTAAGACCTGATGAGGAAGCACTTCATTTACAGCCAAATTCGTTTCATTTTGGAATCATGCCAAAAGATTTGTTCTGTGCCAGTTTTGATGCAATTAAGTTCAGATTTCTTAACGTAATCGCGTGTGTGCTCGCGTATTTCAAGCTGAATAGCTGTTTATTTATTTTTCCTTTTTTGCCGGCATTTTGTTCTGCAAGAAAACATGCGTTACACGGTATTTTCGTCAAGTAAATCTATGATGTATTCCAAGAGACGACATTTTTTTCTGGTTAATAGGTTAGCGTATCGTAAAATCCTTAAAGTATTGATAACCTTTTTAAAATATGGCTCAGAAGGGTCTTACCGACAGTTGTTAGGTGTTGTGGCATAGATTAATCATAAAACCTAAGGCTGGAAGCGTGTGTCCTCGCATAAAGCCCGTCGAGGATTTTAGGTCATGTTTATTAACTGCCAACGATGTCAAACTTATACCAGTATATGGCAAGTTTACTTGGAAAAACAGTCTTCTAAGTTTCTACTAAAAAAGACGGAAGATTGAAAAACCAGCCAATAAGGCTGCTGAAGCGGCCCAGTGTCAACAAACGTTTGATTTCAATGTACAGTGGAATCTTCCTTATAAAAACATTGATTATAACGATACAGTGATGATACCAAACAATCTGGTGGTCCTCGTCAAGTTTGTCCTTGTTTAAGAGTGACAGCTGCAATGACAACTTTGATGAAACGACCGAATTTCTCGGTCCCAGCCATGTCGTCATAACGACACTGTATTTATGTATCTAATGTTCACGCTTGAATACCCATTTAATAGTGAAAAACTGTACTTTGTAACGTACCGAATTTGAAGGGTGACCACATGATAATTTTTTGTTTGTTTGGATTTTTTTGTCTGTTTTTTTTTTTCGCTTGTTTTTTTTGTGTGTGTGGGGAGGGGGGTAGGGTAAAACTGCCTCACTTTGCAAAATAAGTCAGAATATGGTTTGCGAATTAACATGACTTTGTGCATTATTTCAGTGGACAATGAGGAGCGTGCTCGTAATCTTTTCCGCATGTCTTCGATCACAGGTTACAACACAGCGCCCACCGGCTAACATGTACACACATCTCTAACAGTTAGTTTCACTGCTCTCCTCCGATTTCATCTGCTTTATCCAGGCATCTACCTGCCCTAAAACAGATAATAAAACAAAACCCACTAAAAACAGTTAAGCAAGGCAAGATTGTAATGCAGAAAGATATAATAAACTGCGTTCAGGGTTACGGCTTGGATGGTGGTGTCTGCACGAGTGTGCGGAGACGAGGATGCGGTGCTCAGATGTGGATATAAAAATAAAATCACTCTGCTCCCTCATGACAACAACAGAGTACAAAGTTCTCGTCTTGATTAATTTTTTTAAACCCGCCTCATGATTTTGAAAAGTAAAACGCCTGTGTTTGTAGTGAATTGGACTGGAGTGTTTGAATATGGCATTGACATCTCTCTGTTCGACATGTTTCTGTTTGGCTATTACTTTTTCCTTGGTTCGCCAAATACTTCGAGTAGTGGTAGAACTTCTAAATTTAGTCTAAGTGATAGCAGAAAACGCGGTTGTGACGCTTCACAGGTCGACATTATACCAGTCGACATGCACCCTCAACCCCTGAATGTTTGCCCGAAATCCGCGGCCAAATCCAGTGGACACAGTGTCACTGAACAGTCTTATTTTAAGTCTGAAAGCTTGCTTAAGTCTGGATGAGCACTCGGATATATACTACATTTGTTTGCTAATTATCCATGCATGTACCATGCGTTAACTGTATAATGCGCCACATTTAATCTTTACTCGGTTTACTGTCATTGCTGGCCGTGTTCGCGTCATCTTTTTTTAGCCCAGCTTACGTTACACGTAAGCTGGGTTATTCCTATCGGTTTGCGGGCGGTGTCCGTTAGTTAGTTAGTTAGTTAGTTAGTAAGTTGTTTATTTAGTAAACTTTGGTTCAAAATGCATCTCCTCCTACAATTTTGATCCGATGTCATTTATTTTTGGTGTGAGGCATCCCTAAGGGGTCGTGCATACGGCTTGTGCTTTTCTAGTCGATCGGGTGATTTTTGAATTTTTGGCGAATTTTTAGAGAAAAAATTTTAAAATGTATCTCCTCCTACATTTTTGACCGGATGTGATTTATTTTTGGTATGAGGCACCCCTAACGTGTCGTGCATACGGCTTGTGCTTTTTTAGTCGATCGGGCAATTTTTGTATTTTTGGGGAATTTTTTAAGGAAAATTTTAGAAAATAATTCAAAATGCATCTTCTCCTACAATTTTGATTCGATATCATTTATTTTTGGTGTGAGGCATCCCTAAGGGGTCGTGCATACGGCTTGTGCTTTTCTAGTCGATCGGATGATTTTTTAATTTTTGGCGAATTTTTAAAGAAAAAATTTTAAAATGTATCTCCTCCTACATTTTTGACCGGATGTGATATATTTTTGGTATGAGGCACCCCTAAAGTGTCGTGCATACGGCTTGTGCTTTTTTAGTCGATCGGGCAATTTTTGTATTTTTGGGGAATTTTTTAAGCAAAAATTTAGAAAATAATTCAAAATGCATCTGCTCCTACAATTTTGATTCGATGTCATTTATTTTTGGTGTGAGGCATCCCTAAGGGGTCGTGCATACGGCTTGTGCTTTTCTAGTCGATCGGGTGATTTTTGAATTTTTCGCGAATTTTTAAAGAAAAAAATTTTAAAATGTGTCTCCTCCTACATTTTTGACCGGATGTGATTTATTTTTGGTATGAGGCACCCCTAAAGGGTCGTGCATACGGCTTGTGCTTTTCTAGTCGATCGGGTGATTTTTGAATTTTTGGGGAATTTTTGAAGAAAAAAAATTTAAAATGTATCTCGTCCTACATTTTTGATCCGAAACCTCTCAAAGATCCGATGACCCTAAAAGGTCGTGCATACGGCTTGTGCTTTTTAGTCGATCGGACAATTTTTGTATTTTTAGGGAGCTTTTGAAGAAAAAAACTTCAAAATGCATTTTCCCCTACAGTTTTGATCTTTCTCTCTCTCTCTCTCTTTTTTTTTTTTTTCTTTTTTTTTTTTTTTGGGGTTTGAGGCATCCCTAAGGGGTTGAGCATACGGCTTGCGCTTTTTAGTCGATCCGATAATTTCTGTAGTTTTAGGGAATTTTTGAAGAAAAACTTCAAATGCATTTCCTGCTACAGTTTTAATCCGATTTCATTTATTTTTGGTATGAGGCATCCTTAGGTGGGTCGGGCATACGGCTTGTGCTATTTGACTCGACTTGGGAATTCTTGATTTCGATAGGGAATTTTTGATGAAAATACCTCAAAATGCATCTTCTCCTGCAGTTTTGATCAGACATAATTTATTTTAGGGCCGAGGCATGCTTAGGGTGTCGTGAATACGGCCTGTGCTTTTCGAGTCGATCAGAATTTTTGGTGAATTTTTGAATAAAAAAACTTCAAAATGCATTTCCTCCTACTGTTTTTATCAGATTTCATTTATTTTTGATACAAGCCGACTTTAGGGGGTCATGCATACGGCTTGTGCTTTTTGAGTGAATTGGAAAACTTTTGAATTTTTTTCGGAATTAAAAAAAAAAATAAATGAATCTTCTCCTGCAGCGCATAAACGCAAGTTAAATGAACTTGCGCAGTAGCCAGATTTAATAGCCGCACATCGACGCAAGTTAAATAAACATTCGAATTGGTCCGAAATGTGAACCATTGACGGAAGATAAACATGCAAACTGCTCCAAAATAAGCACCGCGCATCAACGCAAGTTAAATAAACATGCGCAATGGTCCGAAAAAAGAACTACGCGTCGACGCAAATTGAATAGACATGCGCAGTGGTCCGAAATGCGGATCGAGCATCAACGCAACCTAAAGAAACATGCGCACTGGTCCGAAATGCGAACCGCGCATCAACGCAAGTTAAATAAATATGCACACTGGTCCGAAAAAAAGAACCGCGCATCAGCGCAACCCAAAGAAACATGCGCACTGGTCTGAAATGAGAACCACGCATCAACGCAAGTTAAATTAACATGGGCAATGGTCGGAAATGCGAACCGCGCATCGACGGATGTTAAATAAACATGCGATCCGGTCCAAAATAAGCACCGCACATCAACGCAAGTTAATCAAACATGCGCACTTGTCCGAAAAAAGAACCACACATTGGCGAAAGTTGAATAGACATGCGCAGTGGTCTGAAATGAGAACCTCGCATCAACGCAAGTTAAATAAACATTCGCAGTGGTCCGAAGAAAGAACCACGAATCGACGCAAGTTGAATAGACATAAGAGTCGGGCATCGACGGGACTGAAATAAACATGCGTTCTGGTCCGAAATGCAATTCGCGTGTCAACGCAAGTTAAGTGAACCTACGCACTGGTCCGAAATGCGAACCTCGCATGAACGCAACCTAAAGAAACAGGTACACTGGTCCGAATTCCGAACCGCTCCTCAGCGCAAGTTAAATACACATTTGCACTGATCTAAAATAAGTACCGAGCACCAACACAAGTTAAATAAATATGCGCACTGGTCCAAAATGCGAACCACGCATCAACACAAGTTAAATAAAGGTGCGCACTGGTGGAAAATGCGAAACGTTCATTAACGCAACCTAAATAAACAAACACACTGGTCAGAAATGGGAACCGAGCATTAACGCAAGTTAAATAAACATGCGCACTGGTTAGAAATGCGAACCGAACTGCGCATTAACGCAAGTTAAATAACGTGCGCACTATTCAAAATAAGAACTGCGTATCAACGCAACTTAAATAAACATGCGCACTGGTCCAGAATAAGAATCGCGCATCAACTCAAATTAAAGAAATATGCGCATTGGCCTGAAATAAGAACCGCACATCGACACACGTTAAATAAACATGCGCAGTGGTTCGAAATGCGAACCACGCGCCAACGGAAGTTAAATAAATATTTGCACTGGTCCAAAATAAGTACCGCGCATCAACGCAAGTTAAATAAACATGCGCACTGGTCCGAAATTCGAACTGCTCATTAACGCAAGTTGAATAAACATGCGCACTGGTCCAAAATGCAAACCGCGCACCAACGCAAGTTAGATTAACATATGCACACGTCCAAAATAAGCACCGTGCATCAACGCAAGATAGATAAACATGCAAACTCTTCCGAAATGCGAACCGCGCATCAAGGCAACCTAAGGAAACTTGTACACTTGTCCAAAATAATTACCGCTCATCAACGCAAGTAAAATAAACATGCGCACTGATCCGAAATAAGAACCGCTTATCAACACAAGTAAATAAACATGCGCATTGATCCGAAAGAAGAACCGCACATCAACACAAGGTAAATAAACATGCGCACTGATCCGAAATAAGAACCGCACATCAACGCTAGTTAAATAAACATGTGCACTGGTCCAAAGTAAGCACCGCGCATCAACGCAAGTTAAATAAACATGCGCACTGGTCCGAAATTCGAACCGCGCATCAACGCCACATAAATAAACCTGTGGAGTGGTTCGAAATGTGAACCACGCTCCAACGCAAGTTAAATAAACATTTGTACTGGTCCAGAATAAGCACCGCGCATCAATGCAAGTTAAATAAACATGCGCACCGTGCAAGTTAGATGAACATGGAAACTCTTCCGAAATGCGAACCGCGTATCAAGACAACCTAAGGAAACTTGTGCACTTGTCCAAAATAAGTACCGCTCATCAACGAAAGTAAAATAAACATGCGCATTGGTCTGGAAGAAGAACCGCGCATTAATCTTTATTAAGTTAAATGAACATGTGCACGGTTCCAAAATGAGAGCCGCGCATCAACGCAAATTATAAAAACATGCGTACTTGTCTGAATAAGAACCGCGCATCGAGGCAAGTTACATAAATATGCGCACTGGTCCGAAATGCGAGCGTTGTTTGAAGGTATGTATGGCAGACTATCCAGTCTACCAGAGATACAAAAAATCTGTTCCCCATTTTTCACGTAAAAAATCTTTGTATGCATTTATCGGTCTATGTTCTGGTCCGGTGCTAAATTAATTATTGAGCTAGCTCTTTGCCGTCACATCTTTTGAAGCCCGATATTTCAGGGAAATTCCTTCGCTCATGCACGCTGGAATGGGTCTTATTGCTTTTCGTAAGCTGGGACTTTGTCCTTGGACAAATTTGTTTCACTAAATCAGTTAGTTAAGCCTGTCTACTACTTACATATCTGATGCATTGGATAAAATTGTGTTGTGTAGCAAAAATGCTAGTGGGCGATAAGAAGCGTGTTGTTTCTGATGTAAGCTTGAAACAACCCGCCTGCTTTGAAACAGAGGGATATTCAGGGCTGTATCTTAAAGGGCGCGCGGGCGCGTACGCGCCTAAGATTTTGGTCATGCGCCTAAGAAAAAAAAGTTAGGCGCGCGCTTCGCGCCCAACTTTTTGGCCCATTTAATATGATTATAATAATATTATGATGCATTTTTTGGAAAAAAATCATCAAAAAAAATGTTTCTTGTGAATTTCAAGAGCTGCGAAACAGCCACAGGTTCTTTTGCATTTTACACATCAGTATGCTTATGTATGCCTATTAAGATATTATATAATTCAATCCATGACAGGAATAGCGTCTTGTTAAGGGATTCTCTTTCAAGTTTTATTGTGACTCAAAACCCTTATGAAGAATACGACCCACGCGCTTAAGATGTCGCCCACGCGCCTAACTTTTTGAAGCTAGGCGCGCGCGCGCCTAGCTTTTTTTCCTAAGGTACAGGCCTGGATATTGGTTTAGGTCCATCTCACGGATCATTGAAAGCAGCTCTGAATTCAGGACGTGAAACAAGAAGCCGTGCCTAATATGTCGTGCCGCTGTAGACTTAAAGTGTTATTTCGACCAAACAGATTAGGCTTTTTCCATGTTAAAAGTTTAGCAATGTAACTTTTAAAGTTTTTAAATAAGATTTAATTTACGTCATGTCCATGGACGATTAGTGTCATATCATATTAATGGGCGATTTATATTAACATATTTTTGTCTTTTGTCTTGCAGAGAGTGATGAGGGAATTCACATAGTGCAGTAAGTCAGTACAGTAAACACACACGACAGGCACCGGAAGTCGCCGATATGCTCTCCGATGCCTGTATAGGTGCCTTGTCTTTTTATATGTGGTTATAAGTTTGTTTCTCAGTTTTTATTACGAAAAGGACTTTATTTTCAACAAACTGTGTTTTACTGCTTTATTTTTTAATACTTAGATGAAGAATTAAACGCTTGAATCTCCCACCGACATTGTATGTATTAGTTTCAGTTTCGTGTTTATATTTTTACTTGTGTGTTAGTAAATGAGAGAGTGGAACGAGTCTCTATGCACAACATTCCATTCATTACGTATGTTCTAACGTATATTACAAAGTCATGGCGGTGCAAATATTTGTGCGGGCGAGAGTATAAATGAGTATAAATAAGTATATGAAAAGTTTAACTGCCTATAAAGTAAGGCAATCTAGAGATTATTCAGGTTGTACATTGCAGTTTGTTGTGTGGAAACTTTGTTATTATCTTTATTATGATATGAATACTTGAAAGCCTGCGTATGTGTTTTTATATATATAATCTGATGTATCTGCTGAGCAGTTTGAAAGCTTTGTTGAATGAGGCTAGAACAAAAATTACCTTGTTTCTCACCCACGGCCAAGTCTCAAATTCTCAAAATAAAGATATTCGAACAAAAAAATCGGAGAAATCTACCGGGCTAATAAAAAAGTACAAAAAATAATAATGAATGCAGATTAAGTCTTAGTAAATGTAGGATGAAAATATTATTTTTAGAAGGAAAGATATTTCCGGCCATTGGTCTTTTTTTTTCCTTAGAAAAAATGCAAGCCGATGGAATCAATTTATTAAAACTGTAGATGAGAAGCAAGATTTCTTTTTCTTCTTGTTTTAAAGCCATTCAACGATTGTGCTCTGTATAATGTTGTTTTTGATAATAGATCTGGTTATACATTTAAAAAAAAAAAAAAAAGATCTGAACACTTTCTGACCTGCATGACCTGCCACTTTGTGTTACATTTCAAACCAAGTAATGGGTAAGATAATTGTGTTAAAAATCTAGATAAAAAGTAATGTGTACTTTGAATGACTGTTGGTCTGTGAAGGCAATCACCGTAAGTTTGTTGAATTTCCCATCCGAGTACCAAAAAGCTTCCTTAGTGTTCCTTGGTGTTGTGATTCTTATAAAGCATGGTTTTTTCCCAATGTGAATCGTATATCACCTGTGATATTTTCTCGTATCTAATAACGGGAGGTGCATTTTGCGTACATGCCCATGTTGTATAAAGTTATGTATCCAAGTTTGTTTTTTACTATAAGCAAGAAACAGCGCTGATCATCAATGTTAACTCAATGGCGGATCTAGAATTTGCCAATTGAAGCACGGGGTTTGGAGAGGGATTAAATATCCAGACAGCTGATGGAGAGTGGAGCAGTCACCAAAACGTTTGACTAATTAGGGTTGTTTGCTGCAAATGCTGTAAAATAAAATTTCTACAAAAAGAAAAATAGAAAAAGAGGCCTGTGATCCGTTTCATTTTTTTGTAAAGGAATTAGGTGTAATCATTGTTACTAACCCAGCATTTTATTCTCGGTCCAAATACACTAAATAGGAAGAAATCATGATGAGAGGAGGCGAAAGAGGGGAAAAGAGGTTCGCGTGCAACAGCTCGTTGTTATAAAACAGCTGACCTCTGAGGAAATCTGTCTGTTATGTATAAATGCAGAAAGGATGAATATTTTAAAAAGTAGTTCCTCTCTTTATGAGTGCTGTTTTTGATGAATCCGCAATGGATCTGTGAAGTGAAAAGGTGTTATGCGCAACAGACAGAACGGTCATAGAGGTTGGCTGTTGGTCAACAACGGCGACAATTACAAAACGGCAATGACCCGCGCTGGTGATGTACACACACACACATATATATGTCGCATTTTATATGAATAAAGTCTATTTTTGCTACAGCTTTCAGTGTTATCTTGCACCAATCAGCTCAATAGTAAATATTTCTTGTATTTAAAAAAAAAATGGTTTTGAGAGTAAAAAACACATTTAGGGAATTTAAGAAGATGCTTTTTTAGAGTAAAACTGCGTGTAGATTATTCTGCTCAAATCAAAATGTAAAGAAATCATGTTGAATGAACTGTGTGATTCTGGTGAGGTGATAGGTCTACATGCACTGTGTCTATGAGGCACTACCCGTTAGCATAGGTTGAGCGCATTGAAAATGGTGACCTTTAGGTCAATAGTTCTCAAATGTCAACGTGAAGTATCTTCGCTCAAAAGAAGTGAGTATATGCTTTGTCATATGTTCCTTAAATTATAGAACCCAAGGAAATAGGGAAACCGGAAGTGGTTCCTGGTCAGTCATGTGATCGGAAATCATACAACAACAATTACCAGATACTGGCTTATGTTGAGTCAACGTGGAGTATTAGTAACCAGTAAGAAAATGTTGGCCTTCAGGTCAATATCTGTGCATCTGATCAATATTTTGGATCGAGGTGTAAAATACTAAAACAATATTTCATAATTTTTAATATTTGCGCGTGGGAAAAATACCAAAAAATAGTTAACGGTTCTTGAAAATCTGGAACTGCAATTATTCTCAGTATGCTGAATACGCAAAATAAATATGACTTCTACCTTTAAAAAGAGTCATGTATGTTTACGTTTTGTCATTTTGTTTGTTATTTGTTTGTTTTGTTTGTTTTTTTTTTTTGTGTGTTATTAATTGTGAATGTGAATTAGCTACATTGTCTTTGAACAGAAATGTCGCATTATTCTAAACGTGCAGACGTTCTGCTTTCTTTAAAACACATACTGTGTCAGAGTATGTGGTCTCGGAGGAGAAAAGTTTTTGTCAACAAAGAAACAGTTTTAGGAATGTTGAGCTCACCAGTTATTTAAGTGGTTCTTATTTCTTTTATGTTCTCTGACTGAGAATAATCAACGTGTTTATTTTTGGCCGGTTTATGAAAAGGTCAACATGGCTCGTTAATTTAGAGCTGTTTACTGAACAGGTCGCTGCCCCAGTTTTCTTTTATATTAAGTTATTTATTGTATGATATTGTGCAGTTAGCATTTACATGACATTTTAATGGGATCTGATTCAATATACCACAGCTTCAAAGTGAAGAAGTTTGCGAAAAATTATGGTCTTATGTGTATTGTTGAGGACCCTGATTAAAAAGAAGCATTGCGAAAAAATCGTTTCTTTAATCTGAATTACCTTTCAGTCATTGTGGCAGCAGAGATCTTAAACTCCAGGAAGTATTTAAGTAACATTCCGATTATGTGTGTTAGCTCACTGTATGTGGTTAATGCTTTTATGAAAATTTTTTTTGGACTTTTTTTCTCAATTTTGTTATCGATTTGTTAGCCTCCAGTAATGAAAATGTTATCATGTTTCCATATTTGTCACATTCCATATAAAGAAAGTGCAACAAAAAAAGTTCTTAAAAACATTAGTTTAGTGTTCCACTTGGCTGATCACAGTATTTTAGTTAAATATGTTTAGTCCATGGCATGTAAACTGCAGGTATTCCATGCTTCTCTGTCTCGTTTAAAATTGAGAGTGAAACGCGATTAAAGCGTGTATTTCAGAGCTGTCGTTCAAATCTTGCTTAAGACCAGCTTCTGAAATTCAAAGAAAAGCTGTGTCCGAAATTGGTAGTTTTATGCTAAAATCATTAAAAATGCATATTTTTAGTACAATTAAGCGGAACGTTAAAACGAAACCGAAACAGCACAAGGTCAAGTGCCCAGACTCCGAAACTCGAGCCTGACCTTGTAGAGGTCAACCTTCAAGCTGTTGACTCTGTTATGTAAATTCTTCGAAAGAACAAGCAGGCCTATCAGATAAGAAACCTGGGAATGACTCGAGTTATGGCGGGTTAAGTGCACGTGTACTTGTGTTTCGGTAGGTGGTTACAAAACGTGTTATTTGTACGGTAAATGAATGGGTCAGCGATGACTGGGGATTTGTCCTGACACTGTCCCGTGGTCTAGAATCGAGCTAACTGCCCTGATTAAAAACTGATACAAAGTCTCAATCGTTTGAATATTTTGTCGATAAAAATGTGACGCAATGGTTTCGATCGATATCGAATGGCTGTTGTTAAACAAGTAACGACTGGCGTTTTAGGCGCGTTTTTATCATGTTGCATTTATAGATGCTATTTTTTTTTTTTTTGCACAGCAGAAACGCTTAAATTTTCCAGTGTGGGAAAAAAATTATATATTTATAGAACATTCACGTGCTAAGCATTCCGTTGTTTCACATCCTAACTGAATGCGGTCCTGCTGTGTGGTTATTAACATTTTGGTGGTAAGGAGAGCTTTGAAAAGCTCCGATATTCGGGATTATGAAGTCTCAATTTAGGGGTTTGTGTATTATTAAAGATTTATACAATATTTCTATTTTTGTAGCTAATTTTATAACAGAAATAAAGAACTAACAGCTATTTATCCAAAGTTTTGTTTATTTCTGATTTCTAGTCTAATTTAGATATCAAAATAAATAGAGAAACATTACCTCATTTGCCACCGAGAAAATTCAACCAGACATTCTACTCGAAATTTGAACAGATTTAAACAGACGAAAATTACTGTGAAACTAAACGGAGAGAGAGAAGGGCGGCCTGGAGCTCAGCAATAAACTAGGGTGGAGCAATTACACACACGGAGCATGGTACAAAACAAAGCAATAGTCGTAAAAACCCGTATTAAGACCTGTCTTCTAATGGCTCCGAAGGAAAGCTAGAGCCAAATGTTACTCCTGTAATAAAAATACAAGTTTATAGTTAGATGTACACCAAACCGACCGGCGGAGTATTATCACTATACATGTCAGTAACTAGGATCCAATTCACAAAAAAACCTAAATATACATTTTACGCCACTCTTGACAAAATTACACATGAATCGTCTCATCACAAAGTTGTATGGTTTACGTACGACTTCATGATATTGATTATAATACACGATACTCCACAAAGCTACGCACTGTTATCTCCGAAAACTGCACGTATTCCCGAATACAATTACACAGGGGTGCCATACATGATAAGCAATCAATTAAATACGGTATGTCGCTGGGCTAGACCACGTTTCCAAACATCAAAGTTAACATGACCAGTTTTCCAAATTTTTGCGCCTAAAAGCAACAACGAATAGCCATAACGCAACGAAGTAAAAATATGCACTTTCGTTTAAAGAAATCACACAAGTTCGCAGAGTACCTCACTGGCTAGGGCAGAGAATACTTGTATTATGCATTCTTCCCATGTTCATAAGATTGCGAACTCGTCCTATTTTTTTTCGAACTAATAAACAGCACACGAGAGTAACTGGTTCCCGTGACAACTTCCTTCACATGAAGTTATTTTTGGGAACGATTGCAGGAGTGCGCCGCGCATGCGCAACAGCGATGCACCTCTAGCTGATATTATTTTATTTTGATTTAGAAAATTACACCATTAAATATCATAAATATAAATACAAAATTTATTTATAGGTAAAGACTTCCTATATTGTTGGGGGGTTACTGTGCTAGTATCTTTTGTACTGAGATAAGCAGGAAGCTAGAAAACTTAACAGTTTTTCCAAACATTCTTATATTGAGCTTAATTTGAACGGTCGAACCTTTAACTTGTTACGAGTCCGTTCGCTAACGTACGCGCAAGAAAATGAATACAGGGTTATGACGTAAAGCTCTTGCCTTGAAAACAGCATTGCTCGCATCCGAGAAGTGACGGAACAGGATGGAGAAGGAAAACTCCATTGTAGTTAACTAAAATATGATTTTATATTTATGTCGCAACAGTAACAGTATTTGTTATTGGATTCTCGGGCTGGCAGGAGATTAATAAATTCACCGCTGTGATCTACAAATGTTCCGAATTCAAAAACACCACCATAAAGCCCTCTGACAACAGGAACAAACACCTGGATAAGCCAACCAATTACAATTAGCATTTGATATAAACTCAATTAAATGTTAAATAAAAATATTTTTATCAAGGCATGCGTTTCTTTAAGGTCTTTACACATTGATGCATGTTGAACGGCCGCGTAAAAAAAAACAAGCTTATAATATCGCGATCAGAACGCCACAGCGAGACTGGGCTTCGTCGGGAACCTTCCATAAGGCATAGCCAATCTGAAGACTTCTTGCGTGGAATATATTGAAATTTCAAAACCTAGTTTACATAACGGCAACGTCATTTATTTATGTGCAAGATGCAATGTCTTCTTGAATTTGCACTGAGCTGTTTTTAAACTGTTACTAACATTAACACTTGTGTATTACAGCCATTAAATAATGCTCTCATCTAGAGTGTCGTGTTAATAATATACATTTAAGCAAGAAGAAAAAAAAGAAGAAAAATCAGCGGATATTTACAAACGCTATTTTTTCGCACGAAACAGTGAGAAAACATACAGCGTACAAATATCACATATCACTCACTGACAGTAAGAACTGGTTGAAGGTTGATCAACAGTCAATCCAACATAACAGACGGTATAACACTTAGCATCACTTAATTCTTAACATGGAAAAATGAAGGCGCAATCGTTGGGGCACACAACACGCTCAACTACAGACAATACTCCTTATAAGCAGCGAGTCAATAAAACAAGGCGATAATTGCCATAAAGTTCAAACTACTAATGTTTACAGGGGGTGTTTTATCATTAAAAAACCCCAATTAATAAATGCAGTGAGTTTGTCCAATATAAAGCGATCCAACTCCTCAGCGTAGCGACTTCACTCGTTCTCCAGTAGATCAATAGGGACATCGGGGTAGGGCTCGGACGGCGACGGCTGGGGCGGCAAGACATTGGCAGCGGCCACATTGGCAGCCGCCCCGTCCGCGGGTGGCGCTGGAGCCGGGTTGCCGTCTACAGGGTCAGCGCCGGCCGCTTCCAATAGGTTGGTGATGGACTTGCTCTTGACGCACTGGAAGTCGACGTGTCGGCTCTTGGCCTCCTCCTTCTCCCACGACATGTGAAGGAAAGGCCGCTGCACATAGTTATAGATGACCTCTGGCCGCCCGCCGGGCCGGCGTCTCACCTTCTCCTTGTATGTCGGGTAACCTGCAAACACAACCGTCTTGCTCATACCGTCCCACCCCCCATTTCATACATTAAATCTCCAACTTTACATAGAGCTTACGTGAAGCTTTGCCACAAAAATCACTACTTTCTACTATATACTAATCCGTCTATTAACAGCAGTGAGTTCCACGTATCCATTATCTTTTTCCCGAATTCAATCCAGCAACTGAACTGCAGAAAGGCCTTAATCAACCTTTCAGTGACAGTATTCGGTCTACATACCTTCAATACCAAGGCGTATCTTTTTCAGACCCCTTTCTTTGAGCACTTGTTTTGCAACGTCACGATTTTCTACATACTTAAAGAACCGGTAAATATGAGTGCTGTAAATGACTGAAAAATGAATAAAAACAACACAACCATAAGAAATGAACGTCTCGTAAAAAAAGAATTTTTTTCTTTAAACATATAAAGACCCCGAAGTTCACAAAAATTTTGAATTCATGAAAAAATGTTCTTAACTAATATGATTATAAAATAACATGTTATGGCAAAAAACTTTCCAATATTGCATCGAAAAATGTATATTCAAAACCAGAATCTACTGCGAATAGCAGTGAGGTGAGACCTTGTGTGAATTCTTCGCCCATTTGTGGTGGGAATTCTTCGTCCCACTCCACAATGTCCTCCTCGGATAAGACCACGATATGGCACTCTCGGTCTCCGCGCTACAAAAACAAAGCACAGCCCTGCACCATTACAATCTTCAGTGCGGTGCTTTTATGAGATAAAATCGCCACAATTCACGGTTCATTTAGAAGCGAATTTTCAACAAACCCTCGTCAGCAAATCGTCAGGACTTCCACAGGTTTCCGTTCAACAGTACATGAAAGCTTGGCATAAACTCATCTACAGGAGCGTCATTAATACGACATCGTTTTCATTTGAGAAGTGAAAATAGCATTGGTTCAATTTTCAAAATAATTCGAAATGGAGCCACAAGATTTTCTCTGCTATGATTCATTTTTTGCTTTATACACCAAAAAGCATTGTGCACTGAAGTTTAAAAACTCACATGGGCACTGTTGACCATCAGGGGAAGTATGTTGTCTTCGAGGAAGACACTGAATTGCTCATGGGCCCCATCATTTGACAGTTCATGTAGGAGGCCCCGCAGATTCTGACACTTCACCGTATGAGCATCAAAAGGAATGAGCAGATAGTCGCAGGCCTCGCGTAGCTCACCCACGCTCACCGTGGCCGGGCAGCTTATGATGCCCGTACGGTAGTAATCCTACGCGAAAATAAACATTCAACCCTTACACGACATTACAGTAACATAGATTGATTAATATAATCCAATGTAATTTCATACTTGTGTTAATTTAAAGTTTGTTGTTCGTCTTTTCCAAATTACTGTTTGAGCGAAAAATTCCAACAAAAATGATTCGCCCATGCGTGCACAGTTGCCAAACTTACCAGTATTGCTCTGAATAAACTGGCCGTCAACCCGTCAGCAACCTCGTACTCTCCTCGCTCATTGGGTCGCGTGAAATTGTTCTCCAATGAAGAGGTGAACATTCTGCACGTAATACAACGGCGGATCAGTATTCATGAGCAATAAAGCAGTTTTGGAATTAAATTTCCATGTCAGATTACTCACCAAGGAAAGTTAAGATAAAGCGTTTATTATTATTATCATGATTATTATTATTATTGTTATTATTATTATTATTACTATTATTATTATTATTATTATTACTATTACTATTATTATTATATTATGATTATTATTACTTGAGCTTACCTGCCGAGCATAGTATCCGGCTGAGCCCGAAACATTTCCGGATCAACCACAAATCTTGTGTCATCGACCACTAGCGTAATTCTCTCATTGTTTGGACGATTGTTTTGTACCACCTGCTGCAATTGGAACGCCATCCATTAAATTAACACTCACGTCTTTATGCCAAAAGGACGTAGGTCTTTTTACTTTTACTCCCAGTTCGTTATCTGTCAAATGGATTTAGTTAGACACAAAATTTGCTCTTACTTTGACGCATCGAAATGTTGAAAACCATCGACTAGAAACACAAACAGAAGTTCTCCCCCACCCCACCCCCCCACCCCCCAACTCCATACACACATCACAACACTGTTATTCTACTTATTAACTGGCTTATGTTTTGTTCATGCCAACATTACATCAAGTTTAGAACTTCACACATCCCCGGTCAGCCTGGCAGAAAATGTTTAATATATTTCTACATTTGATTTAAGCATAAGCGCCCTTTGGATGTAGCGGGGACTGGATATAGCTGCCCTGTTACCCTCGATTGCATGGCCCCGTCCTGACAAGTGAAGCCAGCTAATAACTTTATGTTCCTCACCCTTTCATTGGCTGGCACATTGCTGAAGTTTTCTGCCGACGCCAAGCCCTGTATGTTAGCAGAGCCCTGTTCATGATTCGGTGGGCCTATAAAGGCAATGTCAACACTCCAATACTCAAATCCAAACATCACCATGAGAATATAACAACAACAAAATTACACCACTTCACTACTATACGGTTTACGTACTGGTACCCAGCGAAATATTGTTTTAATCCATCTGGAGATTTTTAATGCGTACTGCCTACACTGACAGAAATCATTATCCATATCCAAACACTTAAGAGATACAACATGTACCTCATTTACGCCACACAATACTCACCAATGTGGCGATGCCTGGGACGACACCCGCCACTCTCTGCCCCGTCATCGCTTGTTTTGAGTACCGAATGGAGTTCGTCGCTCAAATGCCCATCAATGCTGGACGCTGCTCCCCTATTAGTCATGCTGTTGGATCGTTTCACTAGTATCGGTTTGTTATTTTTTGGTGAATTATATGAGCTGAAATGAAACCACCACATTGTAGTTAAGGCCATGAAAATGCGAAGTGCTCATACAAACAATATTTCACAGTTGAATATCTTAGAACCGAGCTAAGTGACAAATCACCCAATAAAAGTGGACAGTTGTACATACTACTTTTCGCAGCCTCTCATTCAAAAAAAAAAAACTAGATACTCCAGAAGCATGAATCCGCCGGGGTTTTGGCAAAATTTGAAAGTAATTTTTTAACAATTTACCATTTTGTTAATTTCTGTTGTATTTCAAAAATTCCTGGTCACTGCACTGCACAAGGATTGGAAGCACCTCTGGGTAAAATTTGAAATGCTCTAGGCGCGCGAGACTGAAAGTGCACATGCAGACGGACGGACAGACGGACAAAGTGAAAACTCTATCCGTCCCCGGCGGATAACTATTTGTCTAGGAAGAACGAAACTCTGCTGCATATCTAAAATCAATAAAACGTCGCCGCACACCTGAAAACCGTGCGGCCCTGATTCCAGTCCGTATTACGTGTTACACCAGCCACAGTTTCGCAAGAAACCCGACCAAAAAAAAAAATTTTGTACAAAAACCTGTTTCGCTTCAGGCAAGTCTTTTTCTTCTCATCGGGTTCAGAGTATTCCGTATCTCCATCACTGCTGTCATCGTACTGACGACGCCCGTAGCGGCGATAGGCCATACCTACACGCCTCGATACACCGGCTGCTGAAGGCTGCTCGCAGGAACAAACCTGGCAGCATACAAAGCCCGTGTAATTCAGCTTTGTAGATAGCCGGACCCCAATGAGAAACTTGGTCTGCTTCCACTCGCTGATAGTCTGAAACATGTAACTAAATTATTACATCGACAAACAACATTAACAGAATGGTGAAAATTATTTAAACACATACAAACCAGTATGCCATGTTCTATATATATATATATATATATATATATATATATATATATATATATATATACTTTAATGTTTATAAAGACGAAGGGAAATAGAAGATTTTTTGGGGTGTGTTTGTGCCTGAAATAAGACTGAGCATTTTTATTCTAAAAGTAACTGAAATTCAACCACTCCGACAATCATCGTGCCATATCGTGGGTAAAAAAATACGAGGAATGATAGAAATTAGAACAGAACTAATTTTCGTGCTACCAGTTACACGACAAAAACGATACTCACATAGCACCGTGATATGAAAATTGAACAATTTTTTATCTTAATAACTGATAAAACGTATAATATTTCCAAACTTCCTTTATTAAATATATAATAAAAAATTGCCATTGAAACTTTCGTCACCGAAGAAAATCGTTTTGTTTGCAAAATGGACATTTAAATATGCGTCTCCCTTGCCATATCGCTGGGCAAGATGCAACGGACAGGCAGCATCTGAGAGAAAATTAAGATCTTTCAAAGGGTGAATTCTTTTGGGCCGTCTTTTTATCCAGAGCGACTCTCGCAAAACCGAGGGGCGTTCTCGCGGAAACTTTCTCGTCATCAGGAGACAGCAGGTTGAGGTAAAACCTGTGGCACCGTCGCGACGTCTGAATTAGTGGGAGTTTTATCAGGTGGAACAGATCACATTTCACTCAAGGCTTCAATAAACAATTATCAAAGGATATATTTCTTGCCATAAAAATTACATATTTATCCCAAATACGCTCAGAATAACTAGACTTATGTTTTTATTTCTCGATTTTTTAAGACGTGCACTCGCGAACTGTACCTGGGATTCAAGCGTCTTTGTTCAAGCGTGGTGGGAGAGGTAGAATGGGCGACAATTTATGGTATTCATTACCCAAGTTTTTTTTCTGTTCCGCAGCGCAACCTCAAAGAGCAACATTTAAAAGAACAGCTAAAGCCCTCATAATTCTTACCAGCTAAGTTCCAACAAGCTCTCATTATGTAATAACAAGTAAGTATCTGTGAAACACAAGCAGGCCCCAACCGCCCCCCAAATTCATAGGGGTATAAAGCGATGACGGACAGACGGACGGCAGGACGGACAGACAGACGGACGGACACCCCAAACCTATAGGCCCCAATCCGAAGGGTTGGGGCCTAATAAAAATTAAAAAGTGTTAACTACAGTAAACAGAAAAATAAATTTGGCAATGAATAGTCTACTTATTGCGCGCAGAAACATCGGACCTTCCGGTTTGAAGCAATGCTTTATATCTGACGTTTTTTGGGCAGAAAAATGCTTTAATTCCTCTGACATCAACATCTCACTACCAATCCCTTGGACAGAGACATTTCAAACATCACAACTCCATTTCAAACAGCAAAAATCCAATTGAACTTGTGGACAGTTATCTGAACAGTTCAATTTGCGGACAGTTATCGGAGATATTGTCATATGTAACTGTATTAAGAAATGTCTTACAAGAGAGTGTTATGAGCAATACATTGTTAAAAGCTTTGTATTTTTTCCTGCTTTCTGATTTCATTTTTTTTAAATTTTATTTGAATAAAAAATAAACAAAACCTGATTTAAATAAAAAAAACCGTGATTTTTTAAATAGGATTTTATAAAATATCAAAACTTAACTGGAATATGGAAAAAATTCATGACATTACTATAATCTGTCTAATGTTATTATAATAGATTTCCAACACTACATCTATTTCAAAGTGATTTTCATATATTTCTCCATTGACTATCTACAAGACAGAAAATAGAGCATTGTTTGGAGTAGATCATTATTGGTGGCAACAAAATGTTACTTCTGATTAAGATTAATTAATTTTAGAAATAGCATACCGGTTGTTAAAAACACGATTACTCTTCGGTGCAAGAGAAATTTGACATTTAGGCGAAACATCTTATCATTTCTTTAATTTTTTACCTGATCAGGTTGTATTCGAAACGAAGAATTTTAGCGCATTTTATTCGGAACATCCAAGGTGTGATTTGGCTTATTTTGCGAACAATGAAAAGAGTTTTCAGCCACAGAGGATGCTCTTTTCAATTTCACCAATTTGGATCCACTGTATTTATTCATTCTCCCCCCACCCCCCCCCCTTCATATGCTTTCTCTACTCCTATGTTTACCAAAAAACTGGAATACTGTTTTTTGCGTAAATATCGTACGAGGGAGAGGATATAGAACTGGCTAGAGAAAATCGTAATTGGTGACAACAAAATGCTAAATTTTACAATCCTATCGACTTAAATGTATATCATTCTGTGACATATGACAAAATAAATTTGTTCTGAACCACGGAAGATGTTCTCTCTCATTTAACCAATTTAGATCTACTGTAACCATTCCTTCTCCTTCCCATCGTAGACGAAACTGTAAAATCCGCTATTCGAAACTTTTGTTGAGGAATCTTTGTGATATGTAAGCATCAAAGTACAAGTGACTGGCAGATATACAAATGTGTTACCGCTTCGTATGTAAAGTATGCGTATGTTTGTTGTGGTAAAGATACTTGGTATGGTTATAAACAATACCTGCGCACTGGTTTTTGTTAAAAGGATTTCATGTGTCAGAGACTAGGAAGTGTCAGCCATGTTTGTTTACGCAAGTGCATTCTGGGTAGTTCAATGTATTCGTTTTCTCTGACTATGGTTAGACGTTCTGTCTTGATATTGTGCGAGGACCTTGTACAGATCGGCACAAAACAACAACATAAGCCCAATCACATTCCGGTGGTTCTAGATAATCTCGTCAGTGTCAAAAAATTAAAGCCGGTCAAATCAGAAATTTCTAAAATAATTTACGCCAAGTGGAATAATTTGGCACACTTTATACAGGAAAGAATACCGATATTCAACCAAGGGGTGATGTTCATGTGTAAGTGAAATGGAAATAAATGTCACAAATTAAAACAGTAGATGCATTCAAACAGTATTTTACATTTTAAGTTTTGACAAACTCACGAAGATATGAACCCCACTAAGATATTTCTCTGTTTTTAAAGCAGACCTCGCCGGATTTTGAAAGTTTGATTTGACAATGAACAAACTATACAACAAAGCATATCATAAAAAGGTTAGAGACAGATGGATGGATGGTTGGAAATCGTGTGGTTCGTTGCATTAAAAACATGACCAGGAACAATTGGTCTCCACCAATGACATTCAGGACAGTGACATTGCGACCAGAAAATTTCAAGACACTACAACTGGACCAGTGAAATTCATAATCTAAAAGACGGAGAATAATTACGCTTGCACAAAAACGCAACAAAATTCCAGAGATTCTTAATACAGAAATCTTACTAAATAACTAGACATAAGATAAGAAAAATTTTACTTACCATTACACGTGAAAACCAAATGGGTTTCGTTAAAGAACGTTACACATATTCCATTGGTACAAGACGTTATAAATAAATTGCTTATTCGTCGAAAAACAGGTTTATTTTCATATTAGATTCTAAAAAAAAAGCATTTGATAGCATTTACTCAGCTTATATGCATAAAGTTTTAGAAATTTTAATTTTGGCACGTCTTTCAAAACTGAGCATCTATATGTAGATAGCCCTGTGATTGGTTTGATATTAACCGCGGTTTTGAACGGGGATGCCCATTAAAAGTAATTAATAATTTTATTTATGTGTTAAGCCATTGGCACAGTTAAGTGGAAATGGAGAACAAATGTACAGTATATGTTTGGTGACATTAAATATAAGATCCCTGTGTTTGAAAATGGCACAGCTTGTATGCTGAAGGATATTAAATTAGTTAATAAAATGTTTGTAATTACAAAGGGCTTCTCCTGATATTCTGATCTCAGAGTAAATAATGAAAAATCGATGCTACTTTTTATAAGTCTATGCAAGGTCAAACCAAAGTAAAGCCTTTGATCAATAGATTTATTTGGTGAATAAACAAAATAAGGTTAAATATCGCTCCTTAGTAGGAAATTTTGATGAGGGAGGGACATTGATGCCCGGAATTTAGTTCTGATGAAAAATTCGTTGAGATTGGGTTGGTTGTCAAGACTGTAGGATAAAACAATAAACAGGGCTATAATTCATTGGAAAATGAAAAGGTATGGGGTATACACGTAATTCTTTCATTAAAATTTTGATAGTGAATATATACTGCTTCAATTTTTGTATAAAGAAATGCCAATGGTATTTTACTGAGTTAGATAATCAAAACAAATATGTAGGCGTTTTGTGGAACAATTATGACAGAATAATTTTTGAAAGAAATAATCTTTGAAAGAAATGTTATACATTAAGATCTATGAGATAACAAAGGATTCTCTCTTTATCTGGTCTCCACAAGAAGTACGCTTCAGTTCTTTGTGAACAGATGGATTACAAAAGTCCCATATCAAGTGCAATTAGAAAAACCAGTTTAATTGTTTAAATTCCAAAATAGCTGTACTTTACGCTGCGTACGGCTTGAAATATACATATACATGAATATAATACAATATAAATAAAAAAAAATACATTAACAGCTTCCTTAAAATAGATGCTTCAGACCTAATAAATGGTCCTTAGCATCTAGCATGTTCACAATAAAAAATATTCTAATCGCTTTGTTGTTCCATGGGTAACGCCAACAGAAACTATGTCTTATGATGATGTTTATCATCAACTCATAAAAATCTTCAAAAAATATTGTTATAAAAATTCCTTAAAGACGGAGCGAAGGAGCTAACGCAAGTATTATATCACATCCCAAGATCATCAAGAAGTACAATTTGTTTTCTGGAAAAGTTAAAAAAAGGCAAAATTTATACCTCTCTTCAACAGCAACGAAAAAATAAAAGTGGTAGGTTTTGTCCTATCAATGTGCTCAGTCGTGTTTCTAAAATCCTCGTAAAATGTGGAACTAATCAATTTCAGAAACAACACAAGAACATTATCTACGGGTTCAAATCAGACTTTAGACTATGATACCCTATTGATACTTGCTTGCCATACCTGGCGGATTTCATATAAAGAAATGTGGCAAAAGGTTAATTTTCTTGAATACAGTTGCACGATGCTTCTCTATTATATTACGAATGAGGATACAAGGAGATAATTCAGTTGGCTGTGAGATTTATAAGTTGCACTTTTGTCATATTTATGAATATGGATTGCAATGTACGGCTATAAATTAGTTGATTCTGCTTTCTAGACCTTTTATCCGAAAGATGAAAACATGCTTCAAAATAAGTTCTACTGGTTAGTATCAAAGGTTTTGTTATTTTGATACATATCTACAGACAAAATTAGATTATAATTACTTTTGTAACCATTTTGTGGCTGCTAAGTCTGAACGTGTGTTGATTTGGGTCACCTGATGTTTTAGAATATCTCTCATACCATAATCATTGAAAATGAATATGGCAGCAGACTATTATACTGAATCACTGGTTACTTGGTAGATGCTATTTGATACAGTATATGGTAGATGTTCTTCCTGGAGCGGGACACACCCAACACTATCATAAGTACAAGATAGTTTAGAATAACCTGTATTTGCACTTGGGAAGAAGCATCTCAATTATTCATTGAATTAAATAACTGGTAATTTAGCAATACGCCCAAATATCTTTAACGGGGCAAAAACGATTAAAAATAACAAATATGTATGACGTTTTAGCGCACAGGATCCTCCTTCAATTCGACACTTTGTTTCTCGTAAAGCTAGTTTATTTGATCAGTTTTTGCCCAACCGATACAAAAATAATGCAAATCAAAAGATGGTAGGAAAGATATAAAAAGAAAGAAAGAAAAGACTTTTTAAAAACTGATATTTTCAAGCTCGTCTTACAAGGTTTACAATGCACCAATGACCGATATTATTATTATTTTAAAGCCCAGGTGATCATAATTTAGCCTACAGACCTTGCAATTCTGAGCCACCAAATGAAATTAATGTAGTATGAGCATTTTTATGTTCTGTAAGGAGAACTATAAAGACCTATGAAGAGAGACAATGACCCTTAGAACGGGGTTTGAATTTATAACCTCTTCCTTGGCAGGCGACAACGCCAACCACTAGACAAATCCGGCCTCTACACCTTACGGCTGACGATGAAGCGGTAATAGGATGCTATTGTAGTTTTTTGGCAATTTGATCATTTTTGGTCAATATTTTGGGTAAACTGCCAAATAAAATATAGTTGGTGCTGTTGCTCCAGGGAAACAATTTCACAATTCAAATGCAATTAGGCCTTATTTGTAGGAAGAGTCGTATTTTTCTTAGCTTGAACTTGGTCAATATTTTGGTCTATTTTGTATGAAGCGCAAAAAATACAAGTTGTGTAGAGGATTATCCAGGGAACGGTTCTGTCAAATTTCTAAACAATCGAACCGGAAATGTAGGGGGAGCAGCATTTTGAAGAATTATTTACACACACACACAGAGAACGATGGACATCCCACAAGTGATGGATATCGGCCATCTACGATAATCGACAGTGGTAAAAAGTTGCCTCAAGCGGGGCTTGAACTTATCACCTCTTGCTTCGCAGGCGATAACGCTAACAGCGGATCATTCTGGCCTCCACCCTTGTGACCAATAAAGAAGCATCAAGAAGTAGGACATTGTGATTTTCTGCAATTTGACCGTTTTTGGTCAATATTTTAGCCAACTAGCCAAACAAAATACAAGTCTGATACAAAAACCTCAGGGAAACATTCCGGCAAAACTTAAACGCACCTAGGTCGGATTTGTAAGAAGAGCAGCCTTTTCTGTGCGCGCTTACATTTGCCGAAGATTGGCCAAATGGCCAAAAATAAGGCTCAGTGGAGGATTTACCAAAGGATTATTTGTGCCAAATTTCAAACCAATCGGACGAGAAATGTGGGAAGAGTAACAGATTAAAAAATTGTTTACACACACATAGCGGAAAGCGGACATCCAACAACTGATGGGTAAAGCTCAACGACGAAAATCGACTGGGCTAAAAAGCCCGGATCACTTTTAAAATTGAATACTTTTTTCACCACACTAAGCTATATCCAGGTTTGTCAATGTATTTTTAGCAAATTTACCTATTCACGAATTCAATTAATGAACGATCTTCAAAGAAAGCAAAATTATATATAAAAAAAATGGAAAAAAATATATATTTGAAAAATGAAGATTTGGTTTAACCGTATAATTAACGACACGGCCGACCCTTAGCGGGTTAGTGTGTCAATACATGCCAACAGTCAGTGGATGCACCAGTGTTAAAAAGACCGTGTATAACACAATAATTAGAGAAAATATTTTTATAGCGAATGTTGGAACTACGCCGAATTGCGAAAATGAAAAAAAAAGTATGTCAGTAAAACTAAGTCCCCTGCAGGTGTGCAATCACAGAATTTCAATACGACATACACCCACTGAATAGGTCAATTGTGCTGTATTTTCAAAGTTTTCCCATTTTCCCAATTTTTGGCGAAAATCTCAAAATAACCCTTAGTTGCACAGGTCCACTATATAGTCTTTGCATGTGCAAGAGAACAATTGAATCGCTTCAGTGGTTACGGAGATATAGCGCCGACAAAAAAGTGTCGACGGACGGACAGACGGACCCGAATCCTATAGCCTCCCGCTTCGCGCTACGCGGCGGCGAGGGACTAAAACGGCTTCATTACTTCTCTAACACTGGCTGCCTTCATGAAGGTAGTCCAGACTACAAGGGTCCAGTCACAAGGGTGGTGATCGATTAATAAAATTGGCGAAAATTAACGAATTACAAATTAAAATAATCGGCACTTGTCCGATAAGTGGGCCATTTCCTCAAAATTGTAGTGACCCGATGAAATTGAAAGATAGTAGCAAAAAACAATATTACAAAAAAAGTTCACAGACAGACGGACAGACAACTAAGGCCCCACACGATGACTAAAAAGACTACATTCTTTGCAAAATGTTGAAAGAAATAAACTAAACAAAACATTGTTAAATGAAAGCTTGTATTTGCCAATCACATACATTTCAAAGAACAGTATTAATCAGGTGTCTCCGCAGTTCCGGGATAAACTGAGTTCCTTCCTTCAAGAGAAAGGAGTTATATCCGCCACTGTACGAAAATTTAGCCCTGAGCATTTCCAAAAGGATTAAGACTGCTTTATTTCAGAAGGTTGAAAACTCCGGCTATAAACATACTGAAGCATTCAAGGGATTCCTTAAAGGAATTGCGTGGGGCATCTAACAGGTACTGTATTTCAGCAAAGGCATTTGTCGTGTGATAGACCATATCTTAGGATTTATAGCTAAACTTAGTTAAGTTCAAAGCTATGCTTCTTTGATGCTAAGCCTTAGAAATAGTAAATAAATAAATGTGGATTAAATGTTCGCACAGGCAATTACGAGTCATTATTTATTAACTTATTGTAGAACTTGCAATATATGTTTACTCTTTCAAACTAACACAAATATTGTCTCTGACACTTAACACTGGGTTTCAAAAGATATTATGGATACAGTAAACACCACGACTTTTCTTCACATTGCTTCATGAAGTGTAAAACTATTCATCGAAAAAAAGTGTTACACCTTGGTTCAGTTGAAGCAGAAAATAACTTTCATAATGTTTAATTACACATCGGCACATTATCGTCCTAGTTAACTGTCTTTCCGTAACTCACACAAACGCATTAAGGGATAACACAAATGCACAAGCATAGACAACATTAAAGCCCTTTCTTAACATGTTTAAGTCCAAGTCTAAAATTACTTGCATTTTATGAATGCCTTTACAGAGCAACTGGATACTTAAAACAATATCTGTACAATTAACACGAATTACCTATGTGCAAGTCCGATACAACAATGGAAAAAAAAATAATAAACCTATATGGTTTTAAAGGACACATCCTTTATTTAATGGTGGTTCCTTTGGGGCAATTTTCATCTTCTGGTATTTGCCCATCAACAAAATTCTTGTTGGTGAGCTCCAAATGTAAATTCTAGCGCTAAGAACCAAGCCAAGGCATTTCTACCTCTACCATCAGTAGCCGCAAGCAGGTGTCTCCATGACGTCAGAAGCGCATGACGTCTAAGAGGCGACAGGTGGAAGATAGAGGCTTTATATATATATTTATATATACAATATCCTAAGGAAATGGAACCTCGATTTTTAATTTTATTCCAACGCACACAACCTACCAACTTTAACCTCCTCCTACCCCCCCTCCCCCCGCCCCCCCCCCCGCCCACCCCATCACCACAAGTCCGTAACAAATATAGCAAATACCACATACTCTTCAGATTGTGCAAAAAAATACGGATTACATTTCAAAATAAAGACAATGTAGCAGTTTTTTCCCCCCAAGAGCACAGTATCCAAACAAATTATTTTTGCATATTTTCTTTAATCTACCATTTAGTCAAATGCATGAAAACTGCATATAATTTGAAATTATAAGCGAGACACGTCTACCTTGTAGACTTATATCACTGAGCAGTCACACTGAAGTCCAACAGAGGTCATCTACTGGAGCGTAAGAATTAAAATCACAATGACTTGAAAGAACTGTAAATAATCTCTGGGCCTCGCCGTAGCAGGTCCTAAGTAGGCAGTCCCCCTGAGGGTTTGAGGATAGGAGAATCCCACACACCAGAACTGCCCCGCCTGTTGAAGCGTGGTCGTTTCTTGATGAACATCTCGTTGAGATTGGGGGGCATCACTGTGTCGAAGATAGAATCGAGATCAGGAGGCTGGTAGTACTGGTGGATGAGGCTGGCCTTCAACTGTGCGCCTAAAGAAAGAAGAAGACTTGAGAGCATGAGAGGACAACCAGTCTTAAAATGACTTTGCACAGCAAGTTTTGGAAAGTCATCACTTAGGATTTAAAATGAAAACGTTTGCACAAGTAATTTCCGTTCTCGATGACAGTTCATACTAACACTTTGAATAGAAAAATCGCTCATAAGATAAATGATATGTCTCTTCATAAGCAAGAAGCAACCAGCCTCCCCCCTCCCCCTCGGCAAAAAAAAAAACACACACACAAAAAAGAGAAAAACTGCGGGTGGGGGGGGGGGGGGGGGGGAGGGGGGCAGCTATGCGTGGAAGAGAACTGACCGAGGGCCCAGTTGGGGATCTTTTTCCTCGGCTGATCCTCCTCGTCCGTCGAGTCGTCTGACTTGATGTCTTCTATGCCGTAATTCTCCTCGGAGTTGCTCTTTGTCACCTTCTTCCGCACCGGCGTCATTTCATAGCTGTGGAATGGAAAAAAAAATATTTAGGACAACATGAAAGAAAAATATAAAACTATTTTCGGCACCATTTGAAAAAAATACCTCGAAGTAATGGGGGGTCTAGATATTCATTAGTTACAGATTGTTAAATTACATTTTCTAGTTAAATGGGGTCTGCTTTCGCGTTCAGCTCTAATCGCGTTAAAAAAGAACGGAATCCTCTGCTGGCTTTTTGTACAACGCATTAGTACGAGGCATTGCCGCTCAACCACTTGTACCAAGGGAGTGTTCTATCGATGCGACCTGGCTTATTATATCAGAACGTAATAAACCATATGCTTACGAATCGCTGTCTTGCGAATTGCTCTCCGCATGCTTGCTGTGCTGTCCACCCACAGGCTTGGAGACGGTGTAGCTGCTGTTAAGCTTTGGTTTGGTCGCCAGAGAGGACTGCTGTAGACTCGTGTTGTGGCTTGTATTCTGCTGCAGGGCATGGTTGTGTTTCTTTATCATGTTGGCCACTTCTCGCTCCTCGCGCAGTCGCTCTTGTTCCTTTGCTCGATTTTCTCGCAATCTCTTCAATTCCTAAATGGCACACATATCGACTATGTCTAACACCGGGCAGCAATATTTTCCGAGTTAATAGGCTGGAGGAGGGTTCAAAGCTAAGCCCCCCAAAAAAATTATGATCTGAATTTAACTATACAAGGCATAATCATGTGGCATTAAAAAAAAAAAAAAAGGTTTGCATTCAAACAAGCAGCAAATATGTTCACTTTTTTTCTTTTTGAAATCGGATCCCAACGAATTCAGAGAGCCTAGCTAATTCCCTGGCTACTTTACATTCAAAAACCTACTAATTCTTTCATCTTTTCGATCTCCTCCCGTTTCAAGCGTTCACGCTCCTGCTGTCTTTGCAATTCGATGCGTTCTCTCTCTGCTCTTTCACGTCTTTCTCTGCAGAGGAAAAAAACACCAATGAAGTTTGCAAACATACAGCGCTCAATCTTACATTCTTTTATGCACGTGCGCTAACTCTATAAAAAAACCCTTCTCAGTATTCTGACAATATCCACATAAAACAAAGCATCACAAAATATCTTGAAAAAGTTTAAATCCTGATCTTTTTTCTTAAAGACGAAATTACATACTGATAAAGTTCTTTAACATTGGAACAAATGAGAATTTTTCGCCATGCTTCACCTCTCCTCTCGCTCCCTCCTCTCCGCCTCCTGGCGGCGCCTCATCTCCTCCTCCAGCGCCTTCTTCCTCGCCGCATCACGCTGCCTCTCCCGCTCCTGCTCTATCCGCCTCTCCTCCTCCAGCCGTCGCTGCTCCGCCACCTTCCTCGCCCGCTCTCTCTCCTCCTGCTCCTTTTTCTTAGCTAACTGCTCTTCTTGCCGTCTTTTTTCTTCTTCCTAAAAGAAAGAACGATGTAGCAGAGTTTAAAAAAAATATTAGAATATTATCTAATTTGACAGCTCGCCACACGAAACCAGCGGACCAATCAGATTTTCTCGCATAACCAACTGTTTTCTTTACTTTGAAATCAGAAGAGAAAAAGACAATACAAAGTAGTTTTTGCCCCTCCTGGTAAAAAGTAACTCCACGCCACCTCCCCATCCCCCCCCCCCCCCCACACCTCCCTCCCGGGGTTCCCACTAACTAAATAATGGAGATTTTGTGTCACCTGTTCACGGAGTTTCTGTAGGCGCATTTCTTCCTCCTGCCGCCTTCTTTGTTCTGCCTCGGCAATCTTCTTCTCCCTACAGGACGTAAATAATTTCATTAATATTCAAATCCTGCCTAAAAGGAGAAAAGAATCGCAAATAAAACCAAGCCTCAATTTCTTTCTTCCACATTGTTTAAAGTTAACTGTCGATTTAACCATCTTTATCTTTTTATATTTATTTCACAGATAAAAAAAAGCTCTGTTAGGTATCCCCAAAAAACAATACGTTTCAGAATTTGATAACTCACTGTTTTCTAAAAACTGACCTTTTCTCCTTGACTTCATTGAGTTTTTCCTCTATCAATTTGCGTGGGTTCTTCTGCACTTCGAGCTTATGTACCAGCCCTATTTTGGCTTCCTGCTCTTTCTTTTCCTGTTGTTCACGGCGCCCGGCCACTCGCTTATGTCGCTCCTCTCTTTGCCTAACACAGAACAACACTAAATTTTAATCTCAGATACACCGTATAAAAATCCAAGAAGTTGAAAGTCAATTCAGGCATTTACTGGTGGACTGTGCAGAACTGTTTCGATTAACAAAAGAATAAACATGACAGCAAGAAAACAACAAATGAGACGGAAACAATCAGGACTGTGACGCCATAATCATAATAAACAGGATCGTGAAACTTGGCCATTCAAAATTAACGAATCATGCACCAGAAATTAAATGAAAAAAAGAAGATTCTCACTTGCGGAGTTCAAGGCGTCTCATCTGCTGCAGCTTGTCTCTCTTGGCAAGTCTCTTCTCCGAGTCTTTGGCCTTTGCTTCCAGGTTCTTCCTCCTCTCTTCTTCTTGCTCCTTGATTAAAGATTTAACAGATATTAGCAGCCCAGATTAAATGAACACCTCACAATAAATGTGGAATTTTCTTTGCATTTTCCAGATTAAATGAACACCTCACAATAAATGTGGAATTTTCTTTGCATTCTCCAGATTAAATGAACACCTCACAATAAATGTGGAATTTTCTTTGCATTCTCCAGATTAAATGAACACCTCGCAATAAATGTGGAATTTTCTTTGCATTCTCTTCATGTTGCCACTTCCCCATTGCGACGTTCGTTGCATGAATAAGTTTACTGCTGGTTAAGATTTACCTTGACGGATTTTTTCTGTGGTGTCATGTTGCGCTGGAGGAAGGACTTGGCGACACAGTTCCCGTAGCGCTTCTGAGCACTGTCTGTGGTTCCTCCCCTCAACGGCTTCACAATCTTTGTTTTGAAAACAGAAAAAAATTAGCCATTAACAAATACATATGATTTTCCAATACCGACTGTAATATTACAGGTAAAGAAACAGCCATCTTTAACCACGAAATCAAATGTAAAATGAAATATAACAATCACGTAAAATCACATGGTTGTCTGCGTTATAAGAATACTTATTTTGATATCAACACGATGTATTATGCATCACGGATTTTATATTAATTTATCCCGATAATATGAGAGGACTGAGCTCATAAAGAACGTAGACTGACCCTAGGGCCAGACTTTCTCTGCGGCGTCCCCTCTACGAATTCTTCATCGCCCTCGCTGTCCACCAGGCGGCGCTTCGGTGGTGTCTGCTCGTCGCTCTAGAAATGTTTGGAAAAAAGTTTCGGTCAGGTCTGCGAATGGCTCAAGTAACTCGTGGCTTTTTAACCAATTTATATAAGTCATATAATGGTTATTTATTCCCGATTTTAACATTAAATTAATTTCACTGATTTCTAACATGTCAGATAAAACTGCTGTTAATTTCCCACCCCTCCCTCCCCCCCCCCAAAAAAAAACAAAAAAAAACGAAAAGTATGACCAGAGTGCGAAATTTTGAGGTCAACTCATGTTTCTTTTTGGCCCTGTAAGTATTTTCTTTTGTAGCTTAATTTAATTTCAGGCCTGACAAAACTGAATTGAACACGTGCAAGAAATAGTGATAAATTTGATCTCGACATCAATTTTAGTTCAATTACGAGTTCAATCATTAACATTGTTTTGCATATTCATAAACTTTTTATAACCCAGCACTAAAGTAAAACAATGACAAGACTGACCTCCTCCGTGGACATCGGCTGAGAGCGCTTGCCGGCTGTGGAGACGCGCCCGTTGATGCACTCGTCCGGATTCCCTTGCATCTCCTCATGGCAGGCAGTTGGTCTGGATGAAGAAATTTTTTACCAGCAGACATGATTACCGAATAAAATTTAACAGGGCATGCGGTCATTGACTTAACATTTCTGCCCTTGAAGGGAAGCGGGGGGGGGGGGGGTGGAGGGAAAGGGCAAACCATTAAATGCGTAAGTGGGGTAGGGGAGGGAACTGTGCTATCCCTGAAGGGTGACGTGTCAGTATTTGTTTACAGGAGGAAGGCGCCAAAAAAAAAAAAAAAAAAAAAAAAAAAACTGCGTACGTACTGTTTTTTCACAGTCTCGTTGCTTGAAGGTGGTGTGGGCAACGTCGCGTGATGCCGGTTTGCCCGGGGTGTAGCCAACCCATCGACTTCATCTAAACAGACGGTGGCATAAAATCCGCGTTATTTATGATTTGCATCTCATGGATAGCAATACGACACAAAATTGTCTGGTAAAAACTTTCTGAAGTAATCAGTTACTGCATACGTAATGTCCAAAATCACCGATTTGTATTTTTATAAAACATTTTAAATCACTTTTTTTCCCCATATATTACGTAAAATATGTGATCATTTTTTTACAAGCAACATGTCACAGCCAAAATACACCCCTTTCAACACACAGCCCTAAAAAATTAATACAAAATATTTAAAAATGTTACTTGTAGGTTACGACTCATGCAATGAGAAACAAGGTCCACCTGGTGAGGTTGATTCCTGTGTGTCCATATCTTCAGCATCTGGAAGCCTGGGAGGCTGTGGCTGATTAAGCCTCATTTTGGAGCGCGTTGACCGCACTGGCTGCTTTGGTTTATCGTCGGCAGCGTCTTCGCTAGAGGACTCTGCCGGCAGAGTGGGCGGGGCCTTGTTCAGGCGTAGTTTGGAGCGAGTGCTGCGCGTTGCACCAGGCTGTCATCAAATCAAAAAGACCTCATTTATATTTTAAGAGCGATGGTAGGGGGAGTCTTAGAAACAAAAGCTTCTTTAACTAAAATAGTTCCAAATTTAGTTTCAGACGTCTTCGAGAACATCTCTGACGATGCTCCTTGTCAACCATCACCTCTCTTAGTTTTTCACTACCATCAGAAAAATAAATAGCGAGTACCGACTTAATGCAGAGCGACTTGTGTCATCACGAACCTTACTACTGTTTTACACTTCATTTTATTAATGAACTATTGAGGTTAAACACCAAAATGATTTAAAAAGGCAAGTGATAAGCCAAACCCGTTTTCACGTTCTACTCGCATTTTTCCTCAAAGCAAAGAAAAAACTTAAGAAGCGAAGCGTTGTTACGTTAGAGTAAGCATTTTAGGAGAAATACTTTCTTTCATCTCCTTTTCTGACACATAGTTCAACCACTATTTTCAAACATTAATACCATCACCAGTCCCCACCAACATGACATTTGTTATTACGAAACAAGCTGAATTTGTTTCCGTGGCCGCATAGTCACATGGTGTAATTGGATTTTGGATAACACAGCCCTTAAAGCAATCATTTTTAAAATTTATTCAGAAGAGAAAGTTCATTTCATATAATGTTTAGACTTTTTTCATTCAAAATTGATTTCATAATGTTTTCATCGTTCTAAAAATACAAATACATAAAAATCAACAATCCTAAGAAAGTATGAACTTCGGGAGGCTAGAACCTATGGCTATGTATTTACAAAAGCTTGTCATGTCGGTAAATAAAGATTGAAGGTGAATTCTTGTACAAGACAATAATACTTGTTACTGAGGACTGTTCAATAAGAACAACGCTTTGATACGTGCCTAAAACAAGAGGACACCTTTCTTTGTTTTTAACACACCGCTTGTTCAACCACACACAATAAAAAAAATGAAGCAAGGTAGAGGAAGATAAACTACAGACTAGGAAAACGTGCCGCTTAGTTTGAAAACGTACTTGTTGAAAACTAGCCTGGGCCATGAGGATGCCTTGCGCCGTGGGTATATCCGGCTTGTTAGTGTTAAGTTTAGCAGGCGATGCTTTAATAGGGCTGCTGTTTATGTCGTTAGCAATTTCACACAGTCTTGGCTTAGATCTCGGCCGCACCTTCGCCAGGGGGTTAGTATCAAATGTACGTACTGCGCCTAGCCTAATTCCGCCATCACCCTTCCCGTGGTAGCCCTTCCGTGGCTTGGTTACGGCTATAGGCTGTGGTCTCATATCCGCTACAGATTTAGCCGGCTGTAAATTAGTGAACTGCATTACTGTGAGTGGACAATCACTTGTTACTGTCATGTTACACGTTTATGATTTGTTGGCTTTTTGTGCGAAAAAACAAAAGAAAGTGCACCCAAACACAACAGAACAAAATAATTAAACAAAAGAACAAACATTTCAAATTATAAGTTTAAACCAGGTTATAGATTAACGCTTTTTCACAAGAGAAAATAAAACAACAACAACAACAAAAAGTACTTGGTAACTCTGAAAATAGCTTTACACTAGCGGATCCAAGGAGGGGGGTCCGTCACGCGCGCAGCCCCTTTCCCCCAAATAGTATCTTGGCAACCCCCCCCCCCCGCCCCCCTTGTGAGGAAGTGGGGTGCTATGGCAAGTGTCGTGTATACTGAAAGCATGGCTTTCGGTCTAGTTATCCAAAATGGGTCCTGAACGTACCAACCTCTTCCCGAATAACCTCAACCCACCCCTACCTTATATTTAGACCATTTCTTTCCATCACTTCCCTTATTTGTGCAACAACAAAACACTGCTTTAAATCTGAGATAAAAAGAACCTCACGCTTCACTACTCAACACTTACCGGTGACTTTTTCGGACTCAACTTGAGAGATTCATTCACTTCCTGTTTGACTTGCTTGGACATAATCTGCGACGTTCTCATTTTGTATCGCATGATAGAGCTTCTCTTTTTTGACAGGCTCATTCGGAGACTGGTTCTGACACCAGACACACGACTGGACCTTCGGGATGTTCGCCTGTGCACTCCGGATTTTCTCACCGATCGCCTCTCTTTCGAGTTCTGTTCGCTTTGTTTATCTTGCCTTCGTGCACCAGCTTCTCCCTTTGCAGAAAGTATCTTAGTGCTCGACCTCTTCGGGGTGTGGCTGTCATCTGACGTCCCACAGGAGTCATATTGTACTTTATTAACATGTTCCTCATAGGCGTTTGCTTTCTCTTTCACGCTGAGAATACTGAAATTAGGAATGGTCTTATTACGGCGCGGGCTATCTTCTAGCAAGGCCTGCCCACGCGTACGCGGTGACTGCGAGCTCGGTGAATTTCTGGCTACTTTTGCCACAGGTGTCCTTGACCGGATCACGGTCTTTATAGCGCTTATAGGAGACTTTACATTGCCCGCAGACGGTGTATGCGACTGCGAGGGCGGTGTTTTTCGCAGCTTCTTCGACGGCGACACCTCGTTCCCGCTAGACTCCGTGTCTATAACTATCACACTTCGCGAGGGATTCTTTTCTGGAGAGGCGTCCTCTACGTCAGCCTCCGATCCAGACTGGGCTGAGGAAACCCTTTCCTCTTCACTACTAACTGCACCGTTGACGGATTTAAAGGATACCGTTTTCGAGTCTTCCTTGCTAGCAGACGGTTTTCTCTCTTCATTCATGCTAAATATAGGCTCGGGACCATTAAGTTCCGGTTTTGCCTCTTCATCCTTGGCTTTTCGGCTTCGTGTACTCCTGCCTGTTGAAGCTATTTAAAAAAAAAAAAAAAAAAAAAAAAAAAACAGAGAAAAAAAAAAAGCTTAGGAAATTACAGCCTTAAAGACACAAATGAGATGCGGCCTTGTACTGTATTACCTACAAACTAAATTACAGGATTATGGTACGATCGGTTTCCTCGGTAGCGTACTGTGAAAACACTGCATTTTTAATTTCAATTACAGAAGTGCAAAGTTAGAACTAACAGAAGAAAAGTTACATGCACTGACAACAATTTCTGTGACAAGGAGTGTGTGTGTGTTCGGGAGGGGGGAGGTGAGATATAGTTAACAATCAACTTGTTTATTATTTTTTTTTCAAACCTGTGGTTTTGTTTGCTCTTGTCCTGGCGCGTGTAGATCTTGTACTTTCAGCAGAATCTGCGTCTTCCTGACTGTCTGTGCTCATTAAGCTGGACTCCATGTCCTGTGACACACCTCTATCCTTGCCTTTCTCACTGGACCTCTTACCCTTGCCCTTCCTGTTACAGCAAAAAAGCGTCAGACATCTATTCAAATTTGTTCTGTTACGATAAACATCAACAGATTTCTTGTTTTAATTAACCTTAAGAAAGCCAAGCGAGCAATAGTGCAGCTAGGGGATAGGAGCCCTGGCAGCTATCCCCGTCCCCACTTAACGAAAGTTCAATGATTTAAGCTGCTAAGAGAAGCCATCTATAGGTTTTTAGAAAAAAAAAATAATTAAATTTTAATGTGTCACTCCCTCTAAAAAAAACTATCACACAATTCAGTGATCTCAGACTGCAAATTTCGGCCGGAAATCGACGGATTATCGTTGACTGATGGAAGGACACGACTTTTGTTAAAGGAAATCGCAATGTTCCAACTTTTCCTGTGTTAAACTACCTTTTCGTCCTGGGCTCTGATTCATTTTCTTCTGCCTTTCTTTGTCTGCCTCTCCTCTTCTTTTTCGACGGAGTTTTGGGACAGAGTTCTACTTCGGGGCTGAAATGTTATCCATCAACTAATGACTATCTTTTTTTCGCACCTTTATTTCAGTACAAGTAATGCAAAAATTAGCTGTGGTTCAAATCTGCTCTATCTCCTGTAATCTTATTCCGTTATAGTTGTTTGCGCCAGTCGAATGGAATGAAGCATGTCGCAAAATTTGTTGCACACAAGTCACGTGACACACCACACAACCAATAAATCTTCAATTTGTGATTGTGACCAGTTCTTAAAAATACAGATTTAAACTTACGTAATCAAGCTACGTTTAATTTCGATGAGAACTTCTTGAATCCACACGTATCCATCTTCCAGCTTCTCTTCGAATGCCTTTTCGCATTTGAGTCGTTCTTCAACAAACATCCACCCCAGTGTACATTCTCTATTAGGCAGCATGGAAGATCCTCCTCTCCTTTTGGGAGGCATTTTGAACGGCCGGCCCTGTAAACAAGTAGATACTAATGTCCATTACTGCTAAGTATTCTTGAATGATACCGTTATGACTAGGGGAGATGGTGCAGGACAAAGTTCATGAAGGAAGTTCATTTATTGCAATATCCTCACTGACACCTGGCCACAGGAGATCCCTAAAAAGGCGCTCTTTTTTGCATGTGAGCATGTCTATGAAGTCATAAAGCAGTTCCTGTGGTCTTACGTTTAAAAAAACTATTTTGGAAGAAACTTTATTGAAGTGGAATGTCTTTCCTTACTGTTAATAACCAGTCCATATGCGCCAGTACAGATACGCTTGCGACAAACGCAAAAATAAGTCGCAATAAATTTAAAAAAATAAATGCATTTTGTTGCAGAAAAATGAAACAAAACGCGTCCTGCGTGGCGCAAAATGCATTTGGCAGGCCGCAATAAATCGCAACAAATTTTACATACATTGACACTTGCCTGAGTGTTATGCAACACATTGTCTTTTGATGTTTTGCATTGTGTTCTGTACTAATCCCCAGTAATGCGCATTTTGTTTGCACACAAGAAGTATTGTGTGGGATGGTATGATGCTAGCAGTGTTTAAATATTTCATGTTGTTTTACAGTGTGCATGGCCATTTATTTTCCAGACTGAAAGGGTGTAAAATGTTAATTTAAAAAATGCCGTGTTAACTCGCATGTGGATATGTGTTCAGTTCTTTTATTATGAAATTATCGCTTTTTAAGTAAAAAATTTGATAACTTAATAGCAACTAAATTTTTTCACACCTTTTCTACCACCCCTTGCCGTCATGTTTTCCTCAGACACTATTCATGTAAATTTATTCGCTTTTCACTTAAATATGGCAAATAAAAACAGGTGAGAAAGAAAGGAACAAAACTTGACTACGTTCCAGGGGGATAATTTCAAATTAAAAGCTTTTTCTTAATATTAGTTAACACTGGCATTCCTTGGACAGTGATCTCTCAAGCAAATAACACTGGCATTCCATTTTTAATTTTATTTCATGTCGTCCGAGAACATGTACTTGTATAACTACTTGAAAACCATAAATCAATAGTTGAATGTGTAACAAGTAATCAAGTGCAACCCCGGACAAAACGGCGACGGAGCTTTTTCAAGTTGATGCTTCAAAACGCTTATTAAAAAACAAAACAAAAAATAACAACGTTGCCAACACAGTTTATTTAAACATCAGAGATAAACAAATTTGAACACAGTGCTGCATTTCTCCCAACTCGCCTTCCTGCCCTCCCTAACCACCTCCTTCCTGTCACTAGTCACTGTTTCTGCTCAAGGAATGATGTACTCACTTACCTTTTCTCAGGTAAAACTGAAAATTATCTCTCAGGTGTGGTTTCGTATATAATAACAGCATTTCACATAACCGATACAGACAAGGATTAACTCATTGAGGCGATTAAGTTTCATCAGTCTTTCATATTGCTGATAATCCGAAGTCCTTTCAAAGGCATTTTTATTTTGCCTTTTATTGGTGTGGATTCACGTGCAATAACGGATTAGTTGGCACAAGCACTAAATACAATTGTCTTTCAAAATGTACTTATTTACCCCCCTCCCCCCATCCACACGATGGATTGTCGTATAATTGCAATTAGGAATATATTGGAAAATAAGTGTTAAATTGTCCATTTTATTTTGCCCTTAAAATTTAAATATTGGTTCAAATTATACTTATCTTCAAGTTGAAATGAACTGATTTATCTGGCAACACTATTCTTTGTATTTTGATTTTCAACATTTTGGTCTTCTCCGTTTTGGCCGTCGCCGTTTTGTGCGGGATTCCCAAAGCACATGTGCATTGATAACCGTAAGATTTGAAATGCTTTGTTTGAACAAAGGGGTTGCTAACGACTACTTGGTGCCTTTACTGCACACAAAGGCTTAACGACAAACGATTTTTTAATAAAAAAATCAAAAATCGCGATTTTTTTTACGTTGATTTAAATCGTGATTTAAATCAACTGATTTAAACCACAGCAGCCCTTCAATAATTTTTCAACAAAAAAACTTTTGAACTGATATTTCATAAAACATGGAAACAATTACATTTAAATACTATGGGTGTAAGAATAAATTTATGCCTAATTCTGCATCTATCAATTATTTGAGTATGCATTTTACAAATAAACTATAACCGCTTTAATTAGATTTTGGGTCACTCGATTTTAGGTCACATGACATTTAAAGGCCGGGACGTAGGCAAACATTTGACAGGTGAGCGCGGAAGCTTATTTTTCGGCACTTTAATAAGAAATAAATGATATACGGCCTATTACAAATTGTGCCTGTTATACAAAAAAAGTATTCTGGACCATAACTTTCGGTAAATGCTTGAACAATAGGGACTGATGTGCAGGATTCGTGCCTCAGATTGCATGAAGTTGACCATATTAGCGGAATAATGTAAGGTGGCGCAGCTCTGAGAGTAGCTCCAAGAAGCGGTGCGTTAAAAAGTTTCTAGGCACCGCTTCAAAGCCTTGCTATATAACGATAAGCAAGTCAACTGCGCTCGCTTTAAGGCACCCCTGTGGCTACTTTGTGCGAGATTCAACGACCCATAAGTTGTTATTGGCATTTGCTGAAGGCCCTCAAAGTACAACGGTAATCATATACAACTTCTGTGTTACGCTTTCTTTAAAAGAAAATAATACGGAAATAACCCCAAATCTCCCGCAATAAACGACATTTGTTTGTATACAGGGAGCATACTTTATTACGTGAAACAGTAACAATAATTTTTCGCAATTATCCACCAAAAAACTTTTAAATTGATATTTCAAAAATTTATACGTAATTCTGCATCTATCAACTATTTAATATATATTGTTCAAATAAAATATAACCCCTTTATTTAAATTTTCGGTCCCTTGACTTTGGTCACGTGACATTTAAAGGCCAGAATGTAAACAAACATTTGACAGGTGGATGCGGAAGCTAACTTTTCTGCACTTTTAGGAACAAATAAAAGATATACAGCTCACTAAAAACTTTGCCTGTTTTACAAAAAGGCATATTGGGCATGAACTAGTCCCAGTGGACCCTTTCTGTCTTCCTAGGTCAGAAAGGGTCACAGTTCCTGTAATAGAAATCACCACTGATCTCAATTTTCGCGGCTCTAGATCTTTCGGCGCATGATCCAGGACACCGAGGTTCGGAGTGGCATGCCTTTTCTTAAAAAGCACACTGAGAAGTATCCTGGCGCACTATTTTCGACCTCGTCCAAACTACCAAAGTGGAGTAAAGAGTGGTTTTACAACTGCAGATTTATTCAATGGCCTTTTCATTGAATGTTATGTAATCATATTCTTCGAACTTGTAAAACTGAAATCTGCGTGCATAATGTATAAAGCGTATCACAATGCTCTACCGTTGAATGTCCAAACATTGTTCCAAGTAGGGAATTGTACTGACTCGTATTGTACAAGACAGCAAAATAAGTTTAAAACAAATTTTGTAAGAACAACTATGAAAGCAAATTGCTCAAGTATCTTAGGTGTTAAAATCTGGAATGAGTTACCAGAAAACTTTAGTTCAACAGTATTATATTAACTCGTACAAAAGTATTTAATTTATGAAACAGTATTGAAAGTTTTCAGGTGCTATTGCTTTTTGATTAGGACTTAATATAGTTTTTTATCTCTAACCAGACCATCAATGTGTTTTGACCTTATGTTTTAATTCCTGCTTCTCACGCTTTGTTTCATAATGAGAGATCATGTGTTACAACAGCATGGGAGGGAGAACATGTAAAATTGTATGTTAATTCATTCTCTGTACCTCTTGAGGCTATAGTATGGTTCTACATTATCAACAGGCTTGCTCTCGAATAAGTTTTAACTTCCAGCTAAGCCTTTCTGGTCTTATAATGTAATATACTCATTTCGAACTTCTACTCTTAATGCGTACTGCATATGCATCAAAAAAAGGTTAACTTTGTATACTATGTTTATGGCTAGAATGAATAAATAAATAAATAATGGGAGATTCTTTATTCTGATCTGAAGAAAACATCTATTTTTCTCATTACAAAATTGTTATTTGACCATAAAAATTGTGCGCCATAATTTATAATTGGGTTATTTATGTGATGCACCCTTTCTAAAATAACGCCATTAGCCCCAGTCGTGCACAGAGATTGAAAAATTGAGATCAATTATAAGTTATATTATAGGAACTATGACTCTTGCTGGGAAGCAAGAGTCATCTAGGACTAGGCATGAACTTTCTGTACATGTTTGAATAATAGGGGCTGGTATGCAGGATTCGTGCCTCAGAACATATCAAATTGACCCCTATTAGTGGAACAATGGAAGGCTTCGTAGCTCTGACACAGAGATATACGATGTTATACAAGTCAGAGCTACTCGGAGCTACTGTGAGAGATATGCCGAGTAAGTGTTAGGAAGAGCCGACTCCGGTTCGCTCCCTCGTAGGCATCTAATCAAAAGAAATTTTGTCTCACACTCTCTGCTATCAATTCCGTATATTAATTATCCATCCCTAATGCGATCCAAAGGCATTCTTTTTGGGCAAAATTACGAGTGCAGATACTCTCGGTAAAACGGAGAAACCATGGACCCGAAATCTGAAATGTTTCAAAACAACCTCGGGGCATCTTTTACAGCTTCGGTTTAGGTGACAAAATGGATAGGTACATATATCATGATAGGCGCCAGTTCAAGTGAAATAAATATTATGACCAGCAACCTCGTATATGAATTATTGACAACTATTATACAAAAAGGGTCATTATCGCTCACTTTGTGGTTTCGAAAAATTTTAGACTAAAACTCGAATTTGTAATAAGGAAAAAGTTGTCCTGAAGTACAAACCCATTAAAATATTCTTCAAATGTACAAATAAAGACGCTTATATATTTACGCATATATTTATCAAAAGAACTACACTTACTCTGAAAATTTCCCTCTTCCTTTTTGTTTAAATTTCCGTCATTTTTTCACAGCCAATCACATTTAAGATAACAAAAGACTGCGTACGATTCGATTGACAATTTATTTTTCGTCCAAAACGAAAATGGCGTTGAATTTTCATTGTTCACACTCGAAATATTAAATATTGCTTAATTCTGATCATGCATTACCAATCAATTTAATGACAATAAAATATTCATACTGTGTCGACAAAAATATTAGTTTTTCCAATGTTTAGGTGCGTTGTTAAAATGTTTCTTTTCCCCAAAAGTCTTAAAACGTTTTTGTAGCATGTGTGTTTACATTGTTGACGAGTACACTTCTGTAACTGGTGAACTGAATAATGCTAATTGATTTTCTGCACCTGATCTAGCTCCCCCGATTTCTCAACCGGACTACATGGTCCTGCCAACGGGTGACAGGGCGAAGTTCTTCAGTTAAAATCATAATTACAGCAACGCCAAAATAGTAAAGACTAGGTCAAAATTAAAAGATCGTCATTCTACCGCAGCTTTTTATATATGTTTTTATATCATTTTCACATCATCATCAAGACCTTTCAATGTTATCATTAGCACATCTTTATCACCGTTGTCATAACAGCATACCTATTATTACAACACAGACTCAAATATAAAAAGACCGTTATGTTCATCACATTATCTTCACATTGAGCCATCGTCATGATGATATCGCCATATTATCAGCACTTCATATCACGTTATATAACAGCATGCCACTTCATGACATCATCATATTACCACCACATAATGATATCTTCATAAACATCTCATCATCATATCGCCACCACATTATGTAATCATTATCACAACAAAGTCCCTGTGCATTGTCAAGCATGGCCTATGCCCTTATCGAAAATTTGAATATATGAATACATCTTTTAAGAATTGTTATTGAATTATTAAAATGGCAATTAATTGAAGCTTAAACTTAAAAATGATTTATCATGCAGTTATAATTGAATTAGTTGGCTACTTCTAAGACATTTTCCTACCTACTCAAGATTATAAGTTGTGATGTATATCTAAATTCATTAATGTGTTTTTTGTGTTTAGGAAATTACAAAATAAGAGTCACCGGCACAGAATAGTGTTTTGTTGTGCGCGATCTACTGGTCAAATTTTCAACGACTATCCTAGCAAGCACGCATTTGTTTCTTTACACAATGTAACAATCAATTAGCTCTCACGACCTGTTATATGACAGATTGCGCAGCCCTGTGCAGCGGGAGCTGAAAAAACAGCCTGCTAAAACCATGGCCAACAGCGGAGGTGGAAGAAGTAGGGGACGCTCCAAATCATGGTTTCTAACTTTGCTAGGTATTTTGCACATAAAAAATGAATATTACGAAATTCAAAACTTCGGTTTTAACTTTAAAAGCCGGGCAATACATTGCGATGTAATGAATGTATTGTATTGCGCGTCGCGATCTATAGTCACACTTAGCCTCTATTTGCTTAAATAAACAAAGTAGCAACCATGTTAATTTCAAAAAGATCAAAATGCAGCCTGTCAGTGTGGTTAAACATGGATAACGCGATCCATAACGATAATTTTCGAGTTAAGTATCAACTGCGTTAAACTTTGAATGGTTGTCACCATTGCTATTTACATTGTCAACCAAACAACCTATCCGCTTTACTTCGATGTCAACCGCCGATCCGAAGCACTTCCAACTTATTGCGCTTTGATGAACAGAAAATTTTTGTCCTGTTCTATTTTTCAAATAATATCGAATTTAATATTAATTCTATACTTTTCGATATTTTATATCTTTAGTAATATTTTATGCATGTTGCACGTGCATTTTATCTTACTTATATATTAGGGTTTGAGACATTCATTTATTTCTGGGTTTTCGTAAACAGGCTGTTCTTTTGCTTGCATAGAACTTGCAACAGTCCTGCCAACAGGAGAATTTCAAGATCTTCTCTGCCCTTCGTCCCTTCTTCCAGCAACAGAGCACTGTAAGATTGCTGGACATTCAGACGAACCCACCTAGATCAAGCCCAGTGCCTTCTGTTTAGTTGGAATAGCAACAAATTAATCCTGTTGAATTTATTACAACCCAAGTCTTATCCCTGAGTCAGTCCGGCATGCGAGTATTGCATTGTGAAGACTCTGTACAGTAAAGAGAGTGGTCGCCATACTAGCTAAACTGCTTCTAAAAGGGCTCATGCGCCACATCGCCATAGCGTCATTCTGTAATCATGTACGTGGTATTTTTCCCCTTCGCTCGACCTCAGCCATCCATGCGTTGCCGAAAGGAGGTTCATCGACACGATTGACCTCACAATAGAAACTAACAGAGCAACCGGAGAAGTTGGCAGACTTGAAATAACTTTTACACAACCGACCGAGTATAGCTTAGCCTTAGCGGTTAAACAGGCATATTTTTTCAGTCAGCAGCACAGCAACATTCGCTTCGAGTTTGAATTCGCATTCGGAATCTGTACTTCAAGTTTCATATAGAGAACTTGTCTGCCTTCCAAATCAACATCTGTTGCTTCACGTCTTGCTGCGTTCTCGTAGGCTACGATAATCAAGTAGCATGAATAGTTTCAGACATCGCAGCCGTCAAGCATTAATCTATTATGGCTCTTTATCTGAAGTATTTAATTTCTTAATACTCATACTATGAGCAAAATATCACTTGGTTGCCCAATGTGTTAAACATTGGTTATCCCGATCCATAATAATTAAAAATTGTTTGGTACACATAGCACCACATGGGTACCCTTAACAGGTGCCCTGTTGCTATGTTTCCAATGCTTGTCAACCAACCGACCAATCAGCGTCGATGCAGTTCCTGTCATGTGATCGAACCATACCCAACTTATTGTATCACACGATCCCAACTGATAGGGAGGTGGGTGGGTTCAATTCGAGTGATAGCTTTTACGTCTACAAGATATTTTACTCATAAAATGAGTATTAAAAATTAAATACTTTTAGTTTTAATTTCGAAAATATCGTCTTGTAGACTTCAAAGCCATCACTATGGGAGACTAGAACTGGTGAGGGAATTGAACATCTCATGCATACGAACTGGTTGACACGCCGTCTACAAGACATTGTGTCGGAAAGGCAGAAATATGGTAAGTAAATTCCATTCAACTTTTAATTTCAGCGGGGTTTTACCGCGTAATACCCCTTTTATAACAAATAACAATATTCAGTGGGGTTTCACCACGAAGTGCCTATTAATAACAATAAGCTGGAACATACACACATAAAACTGATACGAGATAGCGCCCACTCTTGTTCACAAGAAAGGTACACACACAAACAAGCGATGGACATAAAGTCGACCCGTCACAGCAGCGTGTTATATAATGTGCAAAACCGCTCTGTCTAAAACCTGACCATAATATAAAACGCCACTGTGGCAGGTCGCCACAATCGATGATCGACGAAGTCGCGCGTTAACCGTGCCGCTGCAAGCAGTGCCTCCATCCCAGCGCCTGTTTAGCTGCCTTCTTCTTTTTGTATGGCTTTTTTCCACCCGACTGCTGGGGAGTCCTGCAAGAAGAAGGGCTATTATGCATCAATGATTCAGCAACAACAAACGGACCCAGACTATGCAAACTATTCAACGCATCAGTTGTATATTTTTTTTGCAAATAGTGCTTAACAACATCCAAACCGTAACAAGTCGCACATCGACAAACCGCTAGCATAACGCAAAGAGTGCGCTACATGTCTGACCTGATGAGCTTTAATTGACAATCGCTTTTGAATTACATCTTCAGGCTCTTAATTATATCATCATATGCTAATAATATGGTTTTTCTGATATAATTAGATATAGACGCTTGGAAAGAGCTACCGTAATATTACGCATGAAAGATATAAACGGACGACGCTGCAATTTGCTGCGATAGGCCTTGGATCATTTATTATGCGCGCGTAGTAGAGAGACGGGGCATAACGACGCTGTGTCGACACCGCCACATGACTTCACACCCGGAAAGGCTGGTATAACAATCTGTGGAAATGTACCTGAGCCCTTGATCATAATCTGCGTCTTGCCCAAAAAGATGACTCGTCTTGCCTCCCATGAACCATTAACTTGATTAAAAGAGTTCTGCAAAGAGTGTATTTTACCGCGGCTCTGTCAGACGCCAACGCCACAGGAAATACACACTTCAAGGTGAGTAACTTGTCTGAAATGATAGAGTGATGTAAAAGTTGAAATGTGAGATATCTCAACACCAGTGACAAATCCCAAGGCACCACTGTCCTGTGAGGAATTGAACTTTCTAACTAAAACGACCTGAGTAACTCCGACAATACATCACATCAGAACAAAACTTAATCCATACATATTTCAAAATAAACGTTAGAGCAGACCGATATGACACCTTCCTTACCTCGAACAAGTAAAGGAAGAAAACGTCCACCGCGAACGCCGTCGATGCAACAGGGACGATACCCCTACCAAGACACCATTACTCGAAAAGTCGCCATTGTGACAAGTAAACCTTATTCGTCTAATCTCTATGAATCTTTTCCATTCTCTGCATGACCCTCTGAGAAAAACCCTTGGACCTTAAGAAGAAAAACTTATGCACCAAAGTTTCAGTCGAAACAACTGAGGATTTGGATGATAATGATCCCAATGAGGTGGACACATACTGCCATATTCCAGGGGAATTGGAAGACTTATAATGCACGTTAACCGTATCAACAAAGGAAACCAAGGCAGTTCTAGAAGATTTGGAGCTACCAACGACAGGCGGTTCGGCCTCTCTTGCCAAATCTTTACAAGAATTTTGAATATCAGAGACGACGGTGGAAATGCAAACAGCACTCCTATCGGCCACTGACACAGTAACGCGTCGATCACTAATGCTACCAGATCTGGATACGGAGAAATGTTTACCGGAAGACAATGGTTGAGACGATTGCAAAAAATATCGACCTGGCAAGGATCCCACGGAGAGTGTGTTGCAATCCATAAACTTGTAATCGGCTAAAGCCCACTCGGTGTGAACCAACTCGCTCATCCGAGAAGCTGAATCGGCTAGCACATCCAAACTGCCTGCAATGTGTGACCGCTATATGAGAAAACCAGAATCGGTCGGGCAGCGTCGGTGAGCGAGTGCCGCCCTACTTAGACAAATAAATAACACAAAAACTGAACCACGTGACCCCTAAGCATGCGCCCCTGGAGCATGCGCCCCTGGAAAAAGAAGCCCCTACCGCTGCAAGAAGCATCGGTCTGTACCTGCTTGGACGGAGCTGGAAGAGAGAGAAGGGGACACTTTGCGACAGACTGATTCGACACGACCACCAATCTAGACCCGTGAGAGCAAACAGGGAAAGCAGCACCCGATGATCCGGCAACCTGTCTCGACAATGCCTTGAAACTCCCGGAAATGACACTGCTGAGATCGACCACCTTTTCCGTTGCTATCAATAGCCCGAAAAGTGACTCTGACTGAGAAAGTCGAGGCCTGGGAGAAGACACGACACGTGCAATTAGGGACATAATTTTCTGTATGCGATTTTGAGTGTGGAAAGCCCGGGCCCCGACAAAATCCAACAATTCTCCCAAGAACTCTAATCTCTGAGCTGGAATCAACTCCGACATGTCGCGGTTGATCATCAGACCCATGATATTAACCCAACTGAGCTAATAGAACGAGCCTGTTCTCGCTGACCAATAACCAATCGTCGAGATATTGGAAGAGTTGCAACCCTACTTGACGATCCAAGCATTTGAATACATTCATCACCTGCGAAAACACAAACGGTGCTGTCGACAAGCCGAATGGAAGAGCGAGAAACCAATAGTTCTGATTCCCTATCCTGAAAGCCAGAAAACGACGTGACTCTTCGTGCATTGGGATATGTAGGTACGCATTAGCCAGGTCCACTGAAATCGCCCACATGTCCTGGCTTTGGGTGAATTTGATCAACTGCGGAGTGTCCATATTGAATGGTGTCAGATGCAGGAACCGATTGAGTTGCGACAAATCGATGACAAGACGCTAATTCCCAGAATTTTTTGGCACGAGAAGGACCCTACTGAAAAACCATTGAATGCCTGTAGATATCTTTTCTATGGCTTTCTTTTTAATAAGATCTCGCAGCATTGTTTGCACAGTCAGCTGTGTGACTGATTGGTGCTCGTACGACATGACCAACGAAGAACTGGGCAGCAAGTAATTGAACCTCCACCTGTCCCTCACAAACGGTAAGGGGTACCCCCAGGGCAACCAGCGGACTATGTTTTTGGGAGTTCCTAACGCTTGTCAGGTTTACCAAAAACTCTTTACCCGTCCCCTACGGGCACATCTACGTTCGATTTGGGGAATGGATAAACGAGCTCTTCGCAGAAGCCTAAAGTATCTGGAAGATATGGACATGCGATCTGTACCGGATACTTTGATTGGTTGCTACCTTTGCTTAGGAGTGGGAGTCTGCTGTTCTGAGTCCGCCTTATTTCTCTTGAGTTGTGGCGTCGGCACCGGCACTGGACCTCGTCTCTTCTTCGGCCTAGCCGTGGAGGGAACCGTGGAAGGTCGTTGCTTCGACTTACTAGCGTGCGTCGTAAGCGCTTTAAGCATCAGTGCATCCTGTGATTTGACACGCGCCACGGCGATGACAGTCTTCTGTAGACGTGTCTATCAACAGTAAGAGATAGTGTATGCTACCCTCAAAAGAGAGCAGCTGCAGCCTCCAGCACGTGAAAGGCAAACCTCCTAAGCTGTGAAAACTGCGCGTCCCATGCCCCTATACCGCTCCACGAGCAAAAAGGGGAAAGGACGACAGAAAGACAGAACTTTTCTGTTTACAGAGGCAATCCAATGAAAACTGTTAAGCTGACAAGGAGGGAAACCCTCGAAATAGTAACTGCGAAAATTGCCCAGAAACCATCTCAATGTCTATTACACATAACCTACTCTACGATCTTCGTGGCAGGAAAGCATTGACCGAACGAAACCGATGTGAAAAAACCCAGAAGTACCACGTGTAGGAATCACCAAAGTCTGCAAAACTGGTCAAAACGTACACCAAACAAGATCACACTTACAGTATACGTAAATCTAAAATCCCAGGTAAATAACATCTACAAAGTATGCATTCACCTTGATTTTGATCCATTACTTTTTGCAAAAATTCACCGGAGAAAAATCTGTTACTCGTATTACGATAAGTTGGGAATGGTTCGATCACAATATTTCCGGGGAAACAAGTCCCATTATCCATCATTGGGGCAAACCGAAGCCTTCGTGCATCCTCAGTACTAACGTTGGAATGCGGCAATAATTGATCTCCCCTCAGCACCACGAGCGACGTGAGCATGAATGCATGTAATTAGAGCAAGTCAGACGAAGCCGCAACAATGAAGTCGAAGACACGATCAAATAAGGCGTTGACCTCTGGGTCGACAAACTTTCTGAACGGTTGAAACGCGGTATCTTGAAAAGAAAGTGTGCGCAAACTCTTCCTGACCACTTCTTCCAAGTGTCTGCAATCCCTTTCAGCTAACGGCACACTCAATTCCGGGTTGACATTCGGAAGCCATGGCCCCATGTCACGGGGATACACCAGTAGCTGGATTGGCAGAGCTCTGTCATTGGATTGATAGGCCACAGTCTTCACGTGTAAAACCTTTAACGGAAGCAAGCGAAACCAGTGGCGTTGCCGAGCATCTTGCAACATTCGTAAGTCTTCCATCCTAGCTTGTAACCCGTTAGAAACACAGGAGGCCGTCGATAAACCCATGAAGTCTTCACGCGGTTGCGGTTGTGACTGGGCCGACAAGAAAAAAGACGGCCGACCAATCTGTTGTTTTGACGTCGTTAACGAGGCAGACGAATTATCGGCAATAAACTTGATAATAGCCTTAAAGGGAAAACCCGCTGCCGAAAAATTCACTTTTGAATCCTCCTCCCACTCATCTGGTAAAACCTCGACCCCTGGAGGAGTGGGGGTGCGCACTGGCCGTAAGGGCTTGTAATCTTCCGGCGTCATGACCCGTGGCGAGGCGTGGTATGGTCCAGAGTGAGATATCACAGAAGGTACAGCCTGAGTGATCACTAGCGGAGCAGGGCTCGCAGCCGTAGTTGTGACGAGTGACAACGGTAAAAAGTCCTGATAGATTCTGTGACTAGATTCGGTAGCTGTTCTTTATCACTGACCATCCCCGTCTCCTCTCCAGGCGATGAATTGTCCGCTGACGAAGATAAAGAGGACGCGTAAATCGACTGTTTCCGTCCACGAGGTGTATCGCCCGTCAATGGCTGTATAGTGGCCATGCGGGGAATAGAGGGCGGTTGTGTATCCTTCGGCGAGGAGGATTCCGCTGTCACACTTAGGGAATGAGACTGCATTTAGTCGCGAAGTTGCAGAAGCCACTGACCCAGATTTCGAGTAAAACCTACGCAACATCTTGATCTCTTCATTAGAACGATATCTTAACGTAACTGGATGTAAGATAAGACTCAACGCAAATTTCTTTAAAGGCGAAAGTTCTTTCTCTGTTGAACTGACCCCGACAAAGCACTCTATACCAATGCGGACACGTTAAAGTCTCAAAAGACTGGATGAGAGTCTGTATAGCGGGCGTAGCAGACACACCGCGAAACTCCATAGAAGGTGTCACATCGACTTATCCCGAATCGATGAAGTAAATGCCCGGTGCAAACACAGACGTATCTTGTATCGACCTGACTAAGTTTGCTGGGTTGTTCCGACACATCTCCTTCCACATCTATACACAGTTGACAATGCCGTATGAGACAGCGTATGTCTTGACTTGTCACCCTTAGACCGTTTGCGCTAATTTGCTCGAACTCTGGCAGTCTCCTGCTGCTGCAAGAGGAATAAAAAAAATTGAGTCATCGAGATGCACTGGTCGCTATCCAGCGTGCAAGGCGACTATCCAGCGTACAAGGCTGTATCCTCCAGCGTCGCAAAAACGCTGTGCACCTTGAATGTGGGTCTCCTACACGCTTGCGATGGCCGCAGGAATCGGGAATTGTCAGTTAGTCTATAACCAAACAAACCATGTAAGTATTATGGTTTCATAGACAATAATATACAAAACATGTCATCTTAATGACAAAAGCTGAAAACCGTTCACACATTATCATTAAAACTGTTTTAGAAGTTAAGCACCAGACGCACCGCACGAAGTAATGTGGATATCCGACCAGTGTTAGGTGATCGTGTCGCCGCATATACGATCCGTTACAGCGGCAACCCGTCGCAATCACGGGTAGTAAGAGTCAAGACCATCCCAGCGACATCCCGCCACAATCACGAGTCGTGACAGACACGACCCGTAACATGGACCAGTCGCCGCAACAGCGACCCGTCACAAGCACAATGAACCTGCAAGCAAAGCATACACTACCCCAAAGGAATTACAATGCTGTAATCAAGCCTCTCTTTTAGCAGAGACTCGACACAAGTTCACCCAGTCACGAACAAGAGTCGCAACAGCAAGACGTTGCAACCACGACCCGTGACCACAGCGAGTCGCCCCAACCACGACCCGTGACAACAGCAAGTCGGTGCAAACACAATTCGTGTTACCGGCAAGTCGCCGCAAACACCACCCGTGACAACAGCCACTCGCTGCAAACACGACCCGCGACAACAGCGACTTACAAGCAGGCTTGGTCGCTCATGCTACGGCAGTGATGAGGACATCTGATGCCTACACAAGCCGTAATACGTGTAAACCGTCCCTTACTGTACCCGTCACTGAAGCAAGTCGTGGCGGACTGCAAGAGGTAATTAACGCTGCTAACCTCGTACCCTGACACGTGTCAATGCTTACACCACGTTGGTGCAGTGACCACCCGTAACAGCTTCGAGTTTGCGTACCCGCTACAAGTACGATGCCTCTGCGACAGCCACATGACCGATTCTTCACAGCAATGAATATATGTGGACAGCAGTAGCTACACTATTCATAACCGTGATAAATCGTCACTGTAGACGTGTCTATCAACAGTAAGAGATAGTGTATGCTACCCTCAAAAGGGTGCAGCTGCAGCCTCCAGCACGTGAAAGGCAAACCTCCTAAGCTGTGAAAACTGCGCGTCCCATGCCCCTATACCGCTCCACGAGCAAAAAGGGGAAAGGACGACAGAAAGACAGAACTTTTCTGTTTACAGAGGCAATCCAATGAAAACTGTTAAGCTGACAATGAGGGAAACCCTCGAAATAGTAACTGCGAAAATTGCCCAGAAACCATCTCAATGTCTATTACACATAACCTACTCTACGATCTCCGTGGCAGGAAAGCATTGACCGAACGAAACCGATGTGAAAAAACCCAGAAGTACCACGTGTAGGAATCACCAAAGTCTGCAAAACTGGTCAAAACGTACACCAAACAAGATCACACTTACAGTATACGTAAATCTAAAATCCCAGGTAAATAACATCCACAAAGTATGCATTCACCTTGATTTTGATCCATTACCTTTTACAAAAATTCACCGGAGAAAAATCTGTTACTCGTATTACGATAAGTTGGGAATGGTTCGATCACATGACAGGAACTGCACCGACGCTGATTGGTCGGTTGGTTGATAAGCATTGTAAAAATAGCATCAGGGCACACGTTAAGCGTACCCATATGGTGCTATGTGTTCAAAAGATTTTTTTCTTATTATGGATCGCGATAACCAATGTTTAACACATCGAAAAACCCATAATGACGGCTTCGTAGTCTACAAGGCGACAGTAACATAATGCAAATTCTGTGTAAGGTTAATATTCGTTGTCTTTAGGAGGTGATAATTGATACGGAGTTTCAATTTATGTCGTCGCATCACCGCGGGTAATGGCCCAAGAGGAAGTCAGATCTATGGATTCCATATGCACTTCCACTTAGTAGGGGATTGAACCAACCCCGGACTTGCAAGATATGTTGATGTTAATACCTGTTTTTTTCACTATTGGTACTATGCTGTGACCAAGCACTACCACATTTAAATAAGAGCGAGGAAGATGGAAAGAAATACTTTACGCGAAGTCCAATGGAAAATACAAACGGCCCGTCCGAAGTCTCGAGATGGGTTATGATGAAAAAATTGACCCCGTTCTTAGCTACAGCAAGGGGCAACAGCTGTGCATCAGTGTCAAATATCGTCGCACCCTCTGCAAGAAACCGAATAGACAATAATAGGGCCGGTGCTACTTCAAAGACAAGGTAGCGGCCAACCAAAATATCTGCTCGAGACCATGAATTAATGTCGCCCAGTTACTTCAAATTCTTATTAAAATCTTGTTTCTAAATCGAGCAAATGCAAAGCAAATGTGCCCATGAGAATGGTCAAATAATTGTTGTGAAACTCCAAAACAAGCTACCCAACCCGCCCCTAGTCCCTCCGTTTGAGTTAAGAACTTTTAACTGTTTGACAAAGTAGCCACAGAAGAGTACCTCCAGGAATTTAGGGGTTTTAAATTCTGGATTTGCTTGTGCTACAACGGAGTTGTCGGAGAAGTTGGTGAAGTCATGGTGTCATACAAGATATCTTACTCACAAAATGAGTGTTGAGAAATTATATACATCAGTTTTAATTTCGAAAATATCGGCCGGTTGTGGGAATTGAACACCAAATATATACGAACTAGTTGGCAAGTTGCTAGAAAGACAATGTGCCTGAAAGACAGAAACAGAAGAAATAAACTCAATGAAATACTATAATTCAGCGGGGACACCGCAAACCGTCCATTCCACAACAACGGCGTAATTAAGTGGGGTTTCAAAACGGACTGATCATAAAAAAACAGTGAACGCTCGAACACAAGTAACAGGTAGACTGGTACAGCTCATACCCATATGTGCCGGTCCGTGCCGTGTGCAAAACACATCAAGGAGTTGACACATTGCCAGTCACTTGAGAGGAACAGTTACACTGGAGTTAACGCAGCAATGATCTGTACGACAGTAAGAATTGAATGTATTTGTAGATCCACTGTACTGCCACGCACGAATAAAATAACATACTCCGATGCAACTTGTTGCGGTAAGTGTTTGATCGTTTTAGATATGTAAAGTAAAGAGACCGGACACAGCTACGCTGGTATGAAAATTTGCTGAAATGTTGATCTTGTCCAGAAAACACAGTAATAGTTTTAGAATCACAACCTCATACAAATCAGAAACCTGACTAATTGAGCCCTGCAAACAGATATTTCCAAACATCGGACATATCCCAGAAAACCACTGTTCCATTGGCTAAATGACGCTCCAACTCTGAGTAAATCCGATAACGCTTCACATACAGACATATCATAATCAGAGGAACCTATGCGAAAACGTGAAAGCTAACTGATATGGAATGGTTGACCTAACTGAAATCGCTACCTGATTTCCTAATGTTAAACAAAGGAGTCAGCCAGTGCAACCTCCGTGGTCACCACAGGATTGATGCCCTGTGGTGACCATCTGAGTGAGTGTTGCGCTGGTTGCGAGGGCAGCGTATCAAACTAGCCGTTTCAGTCGTTTGTGTAACGAACTGAGTATCGCGAAGACTGTACAACATTTGGTATTTTGTCACTTAGATCACGGCAAAATATGGCAGGATATCTGTAAAATTAAATTTTAGGTCTAATGAGCGTCCATGATCAGTTCGTACCCAACAGTGATACTCTTCACAGTAGCGAGTGAGACGTGCTCGGGTCGCTGCATGTACGACCGGACACATTGCCAACCAGTCACAGTCTTGACAGTGACGACCAATTACGTGGTATCAATCCGTCACATGTCCGACCTGTCACAGTCACGGGCCGTAACAGTTACGACCCACTGCATGTGCACTCATATACAGGGCGACCTGTCACTTGGTCAACTTGTCACAGGTACGGGTTGTGACATTCACGATCAGCTGCTGTGACATAAGCAACCAGTCACACAGTCGACTTGCTGTTGCCACAGGTCAAGTCAGACATAACAAATGAGTGCATGAGTGCATCAATATGAACCATGTTACCGCATATTGTAGTCTACAAGTCAATTATTTTCGAATTAAAAACTTATTTTTATATTTAGAATCAGCGACATTCAACAATTCACTACAACCAACAGTCATCATTCCTTCTAGCATTGAGCACGTCCGCTTGTCTCAGACTCTTCCGTCCACCACCTCTAATCCTTCCTGTAGCTTTTCCAGATGGCATGATGCGACTTAGGTTTAATAGCCCGGAAGAACTAAAACTGACCCCACTACTAATATCGGAAATAATTGATTATGGTTTGAAAGAATGTTCTCACAAGTAACATGAACTGAACAGATGCTCCTTCACTGGTGAGCTGTATCTGTCACCTCCGCACAGCCTTAAGCACAAAGACTGAGGGATCATCTTGTTTGTAGCAGGAAGCCCCTGTTACATTTTCAGAGAAAGTGTCCACCTCTTACGAGAAAGTATTGTTTTGCCTAGATAGATAGGAACAGCACAACAAAGCTCAACCATCCTGGTCCTGCACAACAATACGTGTATCTCGCAGTGTTTTTGCTCGACGTTAAAGGCACTAGAAAGATGCATTTTAGTTCAGGCAGGTTGTCGTAAATTCATTGGGGTTAAAAAGTGCCGAGGTAAAAATATTCTAGGAAAAGGTCTGACAGGGTGAACAAGTATCAGATCGCGCAAAATTCGGCACTCTGAGACGTGTCTAGAAGCTTGACTATAAAGAAGAGTGCTGGCCTAAAAGCCATTACGAATAGCACCTGAAAATGCTGCTTCTTGAACAAGCAAATAAAATATTGCCACGGCAACTAATTCTGCCGGGACCATCCAAGGTACGTCGCAAACACCCAGCCTCGAACAGCTTTTTCAGGGACAAATAAACATTTTGGTCGAATTGGTTTGAACTTTATTCATTCTATCAACTTATCTGATAAACTTATCAACAAGATTCGCAATGTTAATGGTTCTGATGCGCCTATGCCATTAGTGGTTGGATCAGATTACGGGACGGTGTGTTTGACCTCTTATTGAGACACCTGCCCGACAGTGAAATTACTAGAAAGTTTGCCCGCCTTACCAGCTTTGTCATACCCTAGTACATAACAGCTAGGTAGATTGGGTTGAAAATAACAGTCATGCAGTGTGTGTAGTGTTATTCAGTTGGTCCAGTAGTGAGACAAGTATGCCAGAAGGTAAGTTTTCAACAGCGAACTGGGTTACCTCTATGAGGAGAGGGGTAACGCATTCTAATACTTTAAAGCTTTAAAGCCAGCAATGACAATTCTTCCCCAGAAATAATTTTCACTGGCTCTAATATCTAATGAAATGATGGCTACCACTTTTTTATACATTGTGTCAGATCATAGTAAAGGGTACAAGTCATGTGTATCTCTTCTTATATACTCAGTTGGAGTCTAGGCCCAAACGCCCCCCCCCCGACCGAAACCCCCCCGGCCCTAACCCCCCCCCCCGTCAACCCCCCCCCCGACTAAAACCCCCCGGCGGCCTAAACCCCCGACCCAAACCCCCCCGTTCTCAAAGAAAATGTGTAATGATAATTTGTTATGGCGCCTCTTTTCGCATTCGTACGAAACATAGCCATTTGCTAGATTTTTTTGCTTTAGGTGCAAATGCCCTTGGTACAATATCTTTGGATTCCCTTTAGCAGATGTGATGTATTCCATGATGGTAGCATGATTTGGGTCACAGATTGTGATCACAGCAATCTGGGTCACTAAATTACCCATTACCCATTACCCTAAATATAAGTCACATCTACCGCAAGAGAAATTGTAATTTGTAAACTCGACTGATCTCGCAACCGGCATATGAATTGCAATTTTTAATGTGTACACACTCATCAATCGTAAGAGTAATTGCAATTTCAAAACTGAGTGCTATCATCAATGGATGTATGAAGTTTCCTTTATAGTGATGATCAATTCCTTCAGTGGTTCGGAAATTGCAATTTTAAACGCCGTGTGGTCTCTTCAATGGGCATTTGAAATGTAATTAACAACGTGGATGTATCGCAATTACAAAATATAAAATAGACCTGAGAACCGGGGGGTTTTGGGTCGGGGGGTTTAGGCCGCCGGGGGTTTTTAGTCGGGGGGGGGTTGACGGGGGGGTTAGGGCCGGGGGTTTCGGTCGGGGGGTTTTGGCCTGTTCCCACTCAATTGGCTTTTCACTCATCCAGGAGACTATTTATTCAGCTATCAGCACCACACAATCTGCTATCAAAATGTTTTTGTTGAGTCTTTAGCCACTGAAAGGATTGGTCGTCTCAAGTTAAGCGTTAATGAAAGCGGCATTCTGGAGTGCACAATGTATGCTGACATGATGCAGGCTGTAAGGATCTGCCCTTGAGTGGTCCCTTGTTAATCATTAAGGATTAAGTATCTGAGACTATGCAACCCAATTTTTTATGTGTGCACATAGTTCTGGTACGTTGGGTGCGGAGGTCATTAGAACACTGCCCATGTTAAATCTTTAGTATCATGCAGCGAGACAGGCACCCTGAGAAAATGTCACATGAGGAAGAAACCAGATGATACAGCGAATTACACCTCACTTTATTTACTTTATAATCCGTCTTCAAACATGCTGCAAAGTTGTCCCAAAAGTTGCTAACAACCTGAATTGCTTTAATGTGCCTCAAAGTCATTCCAAATTTGATTAATTTTAGTATAAAATACTAATTAAAGCAAAACTTAAAAATTTGTATGTTCTAGGCTTATGATTCAAACACTTTACAACGCAAATATGCCTCATGTTTTGTTGTACTTTTTTATAAGGAACATTTGGCATCTAGTTAAAGATCAAAGTAAAAGCAACAGGTAGAAAATTTTGTTGCTCTAGAACTCAAAGTTTTAGCTATTGCTACAGAAGATCTACAAAGCAATTTAAAATAAGCCTAATAAATACTAAATGCACACCAGTTTTAAGTTTTAATTTTATAGAAGTAAGGAATATTTATGGGACCTAATAACCGGTTCTGCAAATTTTTCTTAATAGATTAAGAAATTACTTATCTAGACAATGTCGTAATTTTCAGTTCTTGTTACCGATTTGTACTAGTTTAATTGCTTTTGATACCAGATAAGGGGTTTCCTGTGATATAGACTATTCATAATACCCCCAGCTATGATAATTAGTCTCACTATTTTCAAGGCAAATATAAGACGTGTATTGTAACTAATCATGTTATTATTATTGTTATCTATCTACCAATTTGTAAATAAAAGCTGACCATTCATTACCTGCGGAATTCATGCGCAAATAAAAATAAACACAGTAGTTAATTTGAGGAGCACCTTTGGAAACGTTGGTATATAACTGCTGATCTCTGAGAAAATCTCTCTGTAAACACAGAGCGGATGGATATCTTAAAAAGTATCCTTCTCTTTATGACTAAAGTGGTCCAAACCGGCACTCTCTAGAGGAGCTTTGGTATCGGCTAATTTTTCAAGATGGCTTAAGGGGGTCCGAGATCAGTGAGGTCAATCAACCATTTTCAGGTCATGGAATAAAAACACAACGAAATAGAAAGAAAATTAAATGAGATAAAATGAATGTGTTTTGTTTGTCTTTAGTATACTGACATGCTGGAAATACTGTAACATTACACAAATACTGTGTTATCGCCTACAAACTACGACCTCGCCTTCTTGAATTAATACATAGGTTTTTTAATATGATAGCTCCATCCGTGGGTTCTTTGTTTAGTGACTGTTTTATCTATCATTTCACTGATTTCCAAGGCTGTTGCTTTGAAAATTATGCCCTGTATAAGCATTTAACACTGTAGACTTGGCTGCGAGTTAGCTCCCTACTTTTACTCCGTATATATCTCTGTCAGAGCTATGATTCCTGCTATTGTTTTGTTTCGGAGTCAACGTTATATGTTCTGAGGCTGGACTTCACCAAGCTGGTCTTATATATGGAGTCTGTATGTATGTATGCTTTTACCTCAAATTGCTTCTTTACTTACACTCTTCAGTGCCCTGTATCCATCACTAGTGGGCTATCCATCGTTCGTTATGTGTGTATTGAAACAATTTTTCAAAATACTGTCTCTCCTACATTTTTGGTCTGATTGTTTTGAAATTTGGCAGCAATGTTCCCTCGATATTCACCACATAGCATTTCTTCTTTTGCCGTTTAAATAGTCAGAATATCCCTTGACATTGTGATTTCATTACTGTTGATGTCTCCTATGTTGCCGTAACAATATTTTAGTCGGATCCGCAAAAAATAAGCAAAAATTGAACTTTTTCAAATTATTTTCAATTTCTTTAAAAGTGCTACTGTTCTTAAATTTTTAATCGGACTTCGAACACATTTGTTTTGTGTTTCTTACGTAAATCAAATTAGTGGTAAATATAATACAAGCAGCCAGGCGACTTTCTCGTGTTGGTTTTATCACACGAGGAGGGGGCATCCGGGGCATATGTATACAAACTTTCTCTGAAAGGGCTTCTTCTCCCTCAGTTTTAACTGGACTCCTGTCAAATATTGTACGAATGTTTTCTGGGTATGCCTCTTATGAAAATTTACTTTTTTTGGCAATCTGTCAAAAATTCGCTAAAGGGGGCACTTTAGAATTTAAAATGCCAGTTTCCAAAATGATTCTTCTTCCACACTTGTGATCGGATTGTCTTCAAATTTTGCATAAATGTTTTCTAGGAAGGTCTCTCGTAAAAACGTACTTTTTGGCGGGGGTAGCTTTTAATTTTTTTGGTAGCCAATTTTCAAAATGGTTCTCTCACAATTTTGGTCGGACTTCTCCATAATTTTGTACGAATTTTAAAAATTCGGATATAACAATATGACTATTACCTTTTGGCAACCCTAAAAGCTTTTTAATGTGTGATTTACTATATCTTGGATGGCCACAATGTCCTTCGATATTCTTGTTTCATAAATATTAGCTAAGTGTTCAACTCTTGAAAAGTTACTTTTTGGGGATTCGTCAAATATTGGCCAAATTGGCAACGTTATAAAACATTTCAAGAGGCTTTTTCCAAAATGCAATGGCTCCTGCAGTTTGTTTGGATTTATTCTAAATTTGAAAACAATGTTTTTCAGGTAATCCTTTCTTTTTCCTTTTTTTTGGATGGACACCCAGTAATTAACCTCATGTTCTCGTTTGAAAGTAAGAATAAAGCTTTTCAAAATAGTTCTTCTTCTGCAAGTAGTTTTAGTCAGATTTCTTTTAATTTTAGGCATATTTTAGGATCACTCAGGAGTCAGACAAATGCCGGCCTTTATAAATTTTGCACCATCTAGTTTTCAAACTGCTACTCTCACTTTTTAGTAAACCTTGCGTACTTGATTTATTAGATCCCAGCTGATCACAATGTCCCCGTACAATCTTATTTTCAGATGTACAAAATTCCACCATTTCGCATGATTAGCCCTAAACTATTGGTGGAGTTGCATTCATAAAATTTTTAGCATTGGCATTTTCACGCGCATACACATTTTTAGTTAAACTGATCCAGAAATGTATGTCGCAACTCCCTGTCATTAGTATGTAGGATTTCTCTTCGTACTATTTCTGTTCTGTGAGGAAATTTTGATGGTATCTGTTAACCATTTTACTGGTAATATGTTCTGGTCTTATGCTTATCTTGCTGTGCTACCACCGGAGAGTGCCTGTTTATTGGATTACGTAAGAACTCAATGGGAACTGAACCCATAGTAGCAAACAGCGAAAAGTACTGACTAAAACATACATTTATGACATGTTTCGATTCTTTACCGGTTTTTCATTTTATGCCAAGAAAGAGCATTCTTTTAAAATTTCTAAGAAATCCAAGCAATACTAAAGAAGGCACCACATTTTGAACAATTGGACTAAATTTTGTCTTAAGTCATATAATCAAGAGGTAAGTGGAATTCCGTTGGCATTACTATGACTAGAAAAAAAACGGGTTGAAAATAGACTTGCACTACCGCGCCTCTCGGGATGTTTACAAATATTTTTTCCATCATACAATTCCTCTTTGCGACACTTCTCCAACATTTTACGTCTGTATAAGGAAATTCTAAAATGCAATTACATAGCCCGAATTACTTTCGTAATTCTGGCCAAAATGCTAAGACTAATTTAGTGTGTCCCTGGTTGTAAGATGCCCTCGCCATTCTAGTTGCTGTCTTTTATGATTTAAACATGGCACTGCACTTGCCTCTCTTGTTTTGGATCATACAATCTCACAACGAAGACTAAATCCGCATTTGGTCTGTGCTAGCACTTTGTAGTCTAAGATGGAGTCGGCGCTGTAATACCGTATAAGCAGTATGTAATAAAACCATTGTTAATAGAATGCTCTACATATTCTGATTGGTACATGTTGTGACCCTGATGAAAAGAGTCACTTGCCATTCTAGTTAAAAGTATGGAAATTCGAAAAGAATCCCTATTTCTTAGGCAAATTTTTAGTTTAGGATCTTTCTGATGGAGGTGTCGTTTCGACTGCAATTTTTTAATGTTTAATCATAAAGAAATAATAAGGGTAAACATCAAAATTCAAATTTTCTTTCAACATGCACACTTTCGGATTTAAAAAGCCATCACATGATTTTTAATAACTTTTTAACATAGTACACCCTTTTAATAGTCAACATGTAAATACAGGTTTTGGCAAAATAAAATTTTGTTGATTTTTCCGAGTTTTGTTCCATCATTTCTTTATGCTTATCCAGAAGGGATTTAGTCGAAATATCAAAACTTTTCGGTAAAAGTCTCAGTACAAATCCGCTTATATGAACACTTATAAATAGTTCTAAAAGACCAATAACTGACCATCCCCGGGTATAAAAAGTTAAAAAGTGTCACCTGGGACTGTGTGTTACACGAAAAACGGTTATATAGTTCCATGTGACTCCCACTCCACAGGATCCGGGTAGGAGAGACGTCTCGACTAAGGTCACTACGAGTAGGGCTAAAGGTTTTGACCTTTGCTTGGGTGACAATAAAATATTTCGACATTATGTACAAGCTGTAAAAGATGTAATTTCAACCATGCATACACAAAGAGATTAGACATTATTTTAAGTACTGATGCTGATAACATAAGTTGTTTATAAGAGAAAAAGAAAGTACCATTTTTGTGTTCACTTTTAAACTGTTGCAGTTTTGTGGGATATCAGTTCAAAGGTGAATGGATTACCGTTGTTATCTTCATGAGTACTATTTTGCGCGGAATAGCTAATGGGTCTGCGACATAAAAAGGCCTTATACACAACAAAACGAACTGCCGTAGAGGTTGGCTATTAGACAACAACGCCTTTGTAAAGGACCACCTTGAACGAGTCTGTTCGATGTATAGCCAGTCGTTTGACAGTTTCTTCCGGGTTTGTGTTTACATTTTGGAGTGATGCGATAAATCATGTATCAAAACCATGACACAAGTGGATATGAAAAACTCTATAAACTTGTTGTTGTTGGAGGTGGTGGCGTTGGAAAAAGTGCTCTCACAATTCAATTCATTCAAGTTAGTATGGTAAAGTATTCGAACAATTCTCGAAAAAAAAATTCTCGAGAGTTGGCTTTGACAAGAAAGTGGTACTCGGTCTAGCTCCGAGTCAGCTCTCCCTTAAATAACTTCACATATCTTTCTGCCAGTGGTGCGAAGCCTTCCAGTGTCCCTCTAATAGGGGTCAACTAATGTGTTCGGAGTGACGAACCTTGCATGTTTGTCCATTTTGTTCAGGCATTTATAGTCCCAGCGGACCCTTTCTATCTTCCTAGGACAGAAAGGGTCACAGTTCCTACAATAGAAATGGCCGTTGATCTCAATTTTCGAGGCTCTGGATCTTTCGGCGCACGTTCAAGGACACCGAGCCTCGAACTGGCAGGCTTTTTCTTTAAGAGCACACTGAGAAGTACCTTGGCGCATTATTTTCGACCTCGGCGAAACTCTCAAACTAGAGTAAAGCGTGGTTTTGCAACTGGATTCACTTTTGTTGTGGGCGATAATGAGGGATTCGATATCCTGATCTCAAGAAAACACACATTTATCTCAGTAAAAAATTGTTATCTGACCATAAAACTTGTGCGCCATAATTTATAATTGGGCCATTTATGTTATGTACCCTTTCTAAAATAACGCTGTTGGCCCCAGCTGTGCGCCGAGATTTGAAAATTGACATCAATGACATTTCCTATTACAGGAACTATGACTCTTGCTGTCATAGGAACAAGAGTCATCTAGGACTAAGGCATTTACTGCAAATTCATGCACAATATACTCGTACCATTTCTGTAAAACAGACACAATTTCCTCGTTTAGGTGCAGAAAAGTTAGCTGCAGAATGATTGCTTACATCCCGGGCTTTAAGTGTCATGTGACCAGTCAAGTGACTAAATCTCTAAATGAAGGGGTGATTGATTTTCTGTGAAATATATACTCATGATAGATCTGGATTAGACATAAAATTATTGTGTATACTTTAATATTTAACGTTTAATCTCTTCCATGCTTTTTGAAATATCAGTTCAAAAAGTTGTTAGTGGACACTTACAAAATTCGTCCCTGTACGATTATGTGTCAATAATTATTGCGGGAGATCTGTTTTTATTACCGGATTCTTTTCTTTTAAAGAAACACAGAAGTTATGCAGTATTGCCGTTGTACTTTGAGGGCTTTAACACATACCAATAAAGACTTGTTGGTCAAAGCGAGCCCAGTTGACTTACATGTCGGTGTATAGCGAGCAATTGAAGCAGTAAGCGGAACGCCAGTAGCGAGCCGCTTCTTGGAGCGAGTACTCACTGTTGGAAATATCATTCTTAATTCACCAGGTAGATTTACTAGAGGTCCTTACGCGCTCATTCAGGGCCCGGTAAGAAAAATCCGAATTTGAAAAGGGGCTATTGAGTCATCAAAATACAACACTTTCTTCCAAAAATGCCTTCTAGACACTCGCAGCATTTTTTTCAGGCCTTTTTTGTGTATACAAAGTTTTAATATGAAACGAATACAAAATATGATGTGTAATTAACCAGTCAGCAACTGGGGTTTTGCAACATGGCATGTGGTCAGTTCAACGCTTGTTTGCATTGTACACTGTGCCTTACATAGCACGAGCTTAAATGTTATAGGCCAGTTTTTTACGCATCCGTCTGATCATACAAACAGTCATCCCGAATAATAGAACTGTTTAAGTTCGACTTTATCTTCAAACTTTGTACCTAACGTTGTACAATTATGCTCCAACTTTATGTTTAAACTTGCATCGGGCACCTTCTAAGGCGCCCGGTGTTCAGGCCATGTTTTTTTTCGATCCTTCCGTTATGGCCTGTTAGGAGCTTCACTGCTGATCAAGTTTTGGCTAATGATTCTTTTAAAAAGTAGAACTAAATGGCACTGATATACGTGACAAATGCTACTAGTATGCGTTAGTATTTGTAGAAGATGATGTGTTATAATTGCAAAATTTGTTTCTAAATTTTTATGCAACAAAGTATGCTAGCTGTATGTAAGCAAATATCAATTATTGTTGGAGATACGTGGTTATTTTCATATAATATTTTTTATAAAGGTATCGCTTTGTGAAGCGACAATGGAATAAGGTGAAAAAAACTACCAGTAACATGGCATAATCGCTCGTAATGTTAACAGTGCCACCTCTTGAAAATAATATTTATCCCGGAGATGGCATTTTTTTCCTAATTTTACTAGCTGATTGGATTGCACGAGTGGTATACTAAAATCTGGCCATAACCCAAGAACCATGTTTTCTTCTTCCAATGTGTCACGTTTTCCACATGTGGTGATTGTGCGCCGGCGTACGTGGTGCTTATTTTGTCGAAACAGTTAAACAAATACACCTCAATTTAGGATAAAAACGTGCACAGTGCACCCTTGGACAAACAGTATTTTCTTAAGGCAAACATGACCTTCGCGGAGGTGTTCCGAAAATTATGTTGTTCATTATTTTGCACAGTGTTATTTATAACTTAGCTCTTTGCTGCTGGAAGCATTCATATTGCAATATGTTGAGCTGGTATTGGTGTACCCGTCTCTCATGTAATGAGCTGCTGTCCCTTGTACAATTACTATCTGTTTTACCCGTCATCTTTTACGCGAGAACCCGAAAACTGATTTGCGTTTTTACGATGGGGCTTCACAGGGACTGGTAAACTTAATCTGAACGGAGGCATTGCTTGTATTTATATTGAAAAGAAAGAATAGCCTTTTATGCTGCCTTTTCTATTTGAAATGTCCAGCGGAGGTCGAAATCTCAATGCCTGGATAAGTAGTTCTTTTAATGTTTTGTTATAGTGTTACTCCGATTTCTCTGCACGTAAAATTTTCGCGGAACACGTCCGCTTCGATTTTATGGTTCATATGTAGAGGTAATTTCTTATCGAAAATCCAGATGAAACTGCTTGATAAACACAGTCCAATTTTACAAGGATCGAGATTCGTGGTTGTGGTGTCTATTTGTAAATAAGCTACATACATGTTCAGGGTAAAACGCAGGTAGAAGGTAGAAAATGTATTCACCAGACTTAAAGAGCCGAGACAGGAATGCAGATTTGTTTGCAGAATTACGTAATACATAATTCCTAACGCGTCGTTAAGTTTTGGTTAATAGTTGTTCAGTGCCACGAAAATTGGGAGTAGTTTGAGCACTTTTTACACTTTTTCAATCCCTAGACACATTTTCAGTCCCCACAGTTTTATTGAATTCGTGTGATTCGGTAACACGAACTCCTCTGAAACGGTTAAGGCCAGGATGAGCAAATTCGGCAGGGACATACTTTAGCATGTCTAAATGGGCCACCTCAGTTTTTATGCACCTTCGGATTGGGGCCTATAGGTTTGGGGTGTCCGTCCGTCTGTCCGTCATCGCTTTATACCCCTTTGAATTTGGGGGCGGTTGGGGCCTGCTCGTGTTTCAGAAATACTTACTTGCTTTTTTTTAGAAATTCATAAACATTTTTTGTATAAAATGGCATTGACGCTCATTGTAAGTGAGGTCCCGCGAAAGTCTAGAAAATGACACGGGCGAAAAATGTCCTGGAAAACGACGAAATCGGTGCGCTGGTATTTGGGTGGACAGGATGGCTGTAGGGGCGATTTGGAGCACCTTCAGCAAAACGTCTTTTTTATTCGCTTGTATATAGTCAGTGTAATCGATGCATATATATATATATATCTATATATATATATATATGCATCGATTATAAAGACTATATACAAGCGTAAACAGTCCGGGAAATGTGCTGGAAAAGTTCTGGAAACTGGTTGGGTCAACTTTGTACGAACCCTGTATAAGACAGGCGCATACTGTGCTATAGCCCAGTAAACATGGGAACGCTTCATGGGCATCGGGTTTTCGATGATAATGGAAGGCTGCATGGCAAAAATTAGTCTATGGCAACCAAAGTTCTCACAGAGGTGGTCTCTTTTCTTCAATTGTCTAAATAAGAGGAGTGGAGCTAAGCCTGTCATTTTCACAAAGTCTACCTACCGATTTATTTAGACCTCGGGAGAGTGACGTGAAGACTTCGCGGAATATTAATAACACCATCTTCTAGACAGTGACAGTCATAAGATATAGTGGTTACCTTGAGAAAAAAAACTAGCGCGCTTCTGAATATTCAGTACTTTGTGTCCTGATTTTAGTCCATTTTCAAAACAACCAGTCATTACCAGTATCAGACTTAAATTTCCTGTGAGCGTTAACACGACCATGTTTTTGCATTTTTTTTGTTTTACTTGTTTTTGGTTGTGACCCGGATATTTTTGCGACGTCTGTTTTTATTATAATTATTATATCTGCATGGCGTCCATACCAAATAACCACCGGTCATATGACTACCAGCGAAATAAAATTATATGTCTCCCCCTAAGGGAGACATAGATAGCATTTGGTGTGTCCGTCTGTCTGTCTGTCCGTCTGTATGTTCGTCTGTCCACAGTGAGTTCTTATGAAATTAATGAGTCGATTTTTCTCAAAACATACATATGTATTGGGTTACATGTCTAGATTATGCCCGTGTTATTTTTTTCGTTCCTTCAAAAATTCTAAATTTGGCAAATTTTTTAACATGGGGGGGGGGGGGGGGGGGGTGGTTCGTGCATTTTTTTCACTTTGGCAGGCTATATCTCCAAAACAGTTCGTTGGATAAGGGTCAGACGTCGCAACAAGAACACACATATAGCGCAAATGTATACTGCAAAGTTTTTCTTCATTTCCCTTGAAATATCTCAGAAACAGTTTGTTGGATTAGGCTGAAACTTGGCAAGAAGAATCCTCATATAGTGCAAATGTTTACTGCGAAGTTTTTCCTTATTTCCGTTAAAAATGCATTTTTGGCGATTTCATCAATTTTTCATTTTTAAGTGTTTTGGCCATATTGTTGCGATATCTCCGAAACAGTTTGTTCGGTTAGCCTGAAACGTGACAAGAAGAACCCACATATAGTGCAAATGTTTACTGCGAAGTTTTTCTTCATTTACTCTAAAAATGTATTTTTGGCGATTAATTTTTCAATTTTTTGGGCTCGCCAATGTTGTACTTTTAAGCAAGGAATTTTTTTCACGTGACTGATTGGGGGCGGGGGAGACATATCCGTTTTTGTTTTAATTTTTATTTATTTTTTCTTGGGCGGGGGAGGGGGTGCGGAATTTTTAGTTATTTTTTTTTCACAGAGGTTTTTTCTGCAGATGCGTAAATACAGTTGGTTGGGCTCTGCCAATCAGCTTTACGACGTCTACCTTGTTTAGACGTCGTATGAGTGGCGTATAGGCGTCCCGAAAATATCGAGGCCAGAATGTTTTCTAGGATAGAGTATGTCAGAGACTGTTTTGACGCAACTTGGCACGATTTTTAAAAAATATTTTTTAAACATATTTTTAAGTGTTCAAAATTGTATTTTTTGTGGCCCCATGTATAATTTTCACTACTCGGCGGCGAAAACGGTCTAGTTTAAGATTGGTTTTCCTTGCTAATAGACGGTGAAGAACAAGGATTGGAAACATTAGTAAAACTTGTCCGTATACCGCTGAGGTCACGGTCCCTTGACCACTGTATTTATGCAACAGGTTTGAAAAAAATCCTAGCAATTTACAAATGTCATGTTCTAGCATATTACCGGTAACTATGTTGCACGTTTTGGCAGATACTCCACCCACCCATTATCTTGGTCACGTTTATTCATTGCAGTCGTATTTTGTGACGGATTATGATCCAACAATAGAAGACTCTTACACGAAACAGTGCGTCATAGATGGGGCAGTCGCCAAGCTTGACAGTGAGTGATATATAACTTTTTGTCAGCCAGTGCATTATGCTTTTAAAAAGTTATATTTTTTTCAGTTTCACTTGGAATCGGTTAGTCTCTGAAGTTAAATTAACGAAAGTGTACCGACGGCTGTAAACCTGTGCCAGCTACTTTGTTCTTTGCTTCCCTTTCAAAGTAGAAATTACGCAGCTTCTTTTTGTTTGTGGTATTTTAGCTGTATTTAAAGGTTTCGTGAGTTTGTTGCAGTAGGTTCTCGTTAATTCGTACCAGTAGGACCGGTACTGCGTGGAAACAAACCCCCGTGCAAGCTTAACATTTGTTTATTAAACAATTATACAATTGAATGTAATGTTTTAATGCAAATATTACCATCATTTTAAAGCGTATGTGATGCCGAAACGTAAGCAAAAAGGAAGATACTTTCTGAGTGGAAATTCCGCAAGTCGGACAAAAATAAATCGGTGAAAGGACCTAACTACCATGTAAGAATCACGTGGTTTGCAAATAAGGGAGGGGATGGGAGGGCTGGTGTTGGGGAAGGAGGAGGGCGGGAGGGCTGGTGTTGGGGAGGGAGGGGGCGGGAGGGCTGGTGTTGGGGATGGAGGGCTGGTGTTTGGGAGGGAGGGGGCGGAAGGGCTGGTGTTGGGGAGGGGGGGGGGGCACAAATTCGAACAGATCGCTCGTCGAAAGAAGCTTAATTCTTGCCCGGTATTTTGCCCGGAAATCTGTGGTGTCTTACTTTTTTCAGTCTTAGATACGGCGGGCCAAGAGGAGTTCAGTGCTATGCGCGAACAGTACATGCGTTCCGGCGAAGGCTTCCTGCTCGTATTCTCCGTCACTGACCGGAGCAGGTATAATAATAAAAACAATGTCCCACACGGATGTGTGCACAGATAACGCTCCCTGCAGTCTGTAAGCAGTGAATAGCACGAGACAAAAAGCGAGTGCCTGTTTTATGTTTGTTTCGTGATTTTTTTTAGCTGTTATGATCTAAATTGGATATTTATTTGCATTTCTACAAGATGTTGCCCGTTGGCTACTTACCTTTTGATTGCGATTACATTGATTGATTGAGTGATTGATTGGTTGCGATCTGACGGGCCCAGCGTGAGGTATCTGGTACTGACAGCACGTACAATGGTGCGTACCTTCTTGTCACATGTGCTACAAAACTACCACTGTAAATATCGAGACACATAAGCATGGAAATGCAGCCCTAGAAATTCTCCTTTTTATCGGCGTTAAAATCGCAACGCCAGAGATGTTTGTGTCGAAGGGGTAAAAGCCAAATGTAGGCGTTAAAAATCCTGGTAATTTAAAAAACGGATATTTTTCCTGAAAAAAACTTTTTAAATGTTAAAACAGCTTTTCAAGACGTCAGTTTAACGCTTAACGCCATGAATTTCGGAGCTGAAATGTTAAGGTACGGACATTTTCATACCCCCCTCCTCTCTCTCTCCCTCTTCCTCTCTCTCTCTCTCTCTCTCTCTCTCTCTCTCTCTCTCTCTCTCTCTCACTATCTGTCTCTGTCTCTCTCTCGTTAATCTTTAGAAAGGAGGAAAGTTAAATCAGTTGTAATTTAGAACGTCTTTTTCTATTTTTAGCTTTGACGAAGTATACAAGTTCTATCGACAGATATTGCGTGTCAAAGACCGCGATGAGTTTCCTATGATCCTGGTTGGAAACAAAGCCGACTTAGAACATAGCCGAACGGTGAGTAATAGTTTTTTTTTCAAGCCTATAACGTCATTTCATGTCCGTACATGTCTGATTCACTGTCTAGATGTAAATTTTCAGCTACAGTACAAGGTCCGTTGGAGGTCATGATTCATCAAGGAAAAACGTCATGGACGAATGTAATTCTTATCAACCGCCGTCCTAGCCGGGGGAGGGGGGTATAGAAACGCATCGTGTCTGTCCGTCCGTCCGTCCGCAATCCTCTTTGTCCAGGCTGTATCTTTGTTACTATTCCTCAGAGATTAATAAAACCCTACAGCAATAAAGTATATAACGTGTAGTTGTGCAACGTCAGGTTACTTTTCGATTTTTTGAAAGCCTGTAATTTTGAAAATTTGCACTTTGTCGTTTTTCAGAGCAAGTTTGTCCAGGCTGTATCTTTGTTACTATTCATCGTAGACCAATAAAACCCTGCAGGTAGAAAGTATATAATGTGTAGTTGTGCAACGTCAGGTAATTTTTCGATTTCCTCAAAAAATATAATTTCGGCGATTTTTTACAATTTGGACTTTGTTGTTTTTTCGGACAAAATTGTCCAGGCTGTATCTTTGTTACTATTCACCGTAGACCAATAAAACTCTACAGCTAGAAAGTATATAAAGTGTAGTTGTGCAGTCAGGTTATACGTCTACTCTGGAATAAAGATCGAGAGCTCCTGAATTCATTACCACTCATTAAATTAGCTTCTGTCATTTGTGGTGACTTCAACCTGGATACAGTGCAACGGGAAAAACTTTCTCAAATGATGTCAACGTTCACTCTAAAGCAGTCAGACTATCTCCCGACTCATAGGCACGGCGGCTGTCTTGGTTTAATGTTCACTTCACGTCCTGTGGCCGATATTGCTACCTTCCTTGTATGTTATACAGACCATCAGTATTTCTACATGTGGATATAAACTAGCCCACAAGCTGTGACTTTGCCATAGTAGGGAACACTTCGTATTTATTAATTTCCCTTTCAGTTAAAATACCCTTCTTACTCAAAGTAACAAGTTTGTTGCGAGCAAAGCAAGGCGTAAGCATACGAACGAATGCAATACTTGTTGTAACTGTCTTTATAGAGATCATATATCTTTGGAACTATTCATCGTTTACTATACCGTAAGGGAAGAAAACGTATATAGTGTAGATGCGCGCGTAGGGAAGGTGCAGTCTACGACTGTCTTGTTTGTACACGAACGGCTTCATTTGTTTCACTGTAAACTCCTAATAAACGAAAATTCTTCATATAAGGAACTTGTTCCTCACTCTAAAAACTCTTCCTTATAAAGAAGTTTTATTATACTAATAAAAGAGCAGTGTATGTTTGTTGCAGTCTTCAGCAAATCCATCAGGGCTTTTTGACCATGCTTGATTTTCAAGTAGAAAGGCTAATGCACTGCTGCAAGATGTTTTACATTGCCCGGGTTTTAATTTTGTTTTGACCAGACTCTAGTGCATTGACCTTTGTACAATGACATCATGACATCTATAAATGCAGTGTGTGCAGCAAGTCCATTCAAAATGGCACTATCGTCCATCTTTCACTGACATATACCAAATATGGCAACTTGAAAATTACGTGGATGAGCCAAAAAATAAATTAATAAATGAAATGAATAAATAAATAAAAAAAAAAAATTCATCTGCCTTCTAGACAATGTAGACATTAGACTTCAGTAAAAATTGTCGTTAAATACGATTTTTTACTCTATTGGCCTGTTGCTGACCAGTTTTAATGTTAACAGCTGTGGAAACAACATCAAACCTCTTTGATCTTCCTTTTTAGCCCAGCTTACGTTACACGTAAGCTGGGGTATTCCTATCGGTTTGCGGGCGGTGTCCGTTAGTTAGTTAGTTAGTTAGTTAGTTAGTTAGTTAGTTAGTTAGTTGTTTATTTAGTAAACTTTGGTTCAAAATGCATCTCCTCCTACAATTTTGAACCGATGTCATTTATTTTTGGTGTCAGGCATCCCTAAGGGGTCATGCATACGGCTTGTGCTTTTCTAGTCGATCGGGTGATTTTTGAATTTTTGGCGAATTTTTAAAGAAAAAATTTTAAAATGTATCTCCTCCTACATTTTTGACCCGATGTCATTTATTTTTGGTATGAGGCACCCCTAAAGGGTCGTGCATACGGCTTGTGCTTTTTTAGTCGATCGCGCAATTTTTGTATTTTTGGGGAATTTTTAAAGCAAAAATTTCGAAAATAATTCAAAATGCATCTGCTCCTACAATTTTGATTCCATGTCATTTATTTTTGGTGTGAGGCATCCCTAAGGAGTCGTGCATACGGCTTGTGCTTTTTTAGTCGATTGGGTGATTTTTGAATTTTAGGGGAATTTTTAAAGAAAAAAATTTAAAATGTGTCTCCTCCTACATTTTTGACCCGATGTGATTTATTTTTGGTATGAGGCACCCCTAAAGTGTCGTGCATACGGCTTGTGCTTTTCTAGTCGATCGGGTGATTTTTTAATTTTTGGAGAATTTTTGAAGAAAAAAATTTAAAATGTATCTCGTCCTACATTTTTGATCCGATGTCCTTTTTTTTTAGCCCAGTTGGCTTTTTAGCCAACAGGGCTATACAGATGGGGGCAAGTGTTTTTAACCTTCTACTGCATTAGGAAATTTTTTTATTTTTTGGTTTAAACCATTTTTGGCGATTTTATTGCCAATTTGGGCAAAATACGAAAAAACCTATCTGGTCCCTCATTTTTCATCGGAAGATTCCGAAATTTGTTATGAAGAAACTAGAACTAAGGGGTGAAAAAAGTACTTTTTTCGATTTTTGAATTTCGCCTTATTTTTGAATCTACTGAGCTTCAAAGTTTGCAACTTCTAAAAATTGGCAAATTTCCATTTTTTTTCTTAACAAAGTAGTTAAAGTGGAATATCTTTTTTATTTTTCATCCGATTCGTTCCAAATTTTAAACGCGAGTTTTTAACCTTCTACTGCATTAGGAATTTTTTTTTATTTTTTGGTTTAAACCATTTTTGGCGATTTTATTGCCAATTTGGGCAAAATACGAAAAAATCTATCTAGTCCCTCATTTTTCATCGGAAGATTCCGAAATTTGTTATGAAGAAACTAGAACTAAGGGGTGAAAAAAGTACATTTTTCGATTTTTGAATTTCGCCTTATTTTTGAATCTACTGAGCTTCGAAGTTTGCAGCTTTTAAAAAATTGTTTCAATTTGCAGAGGGGCACAATATGTTACATGCAAGTACTTCTGGTTTGACTTTTCAGTAATTTTGTTGTCAGTGGGTCATTTCTATGATATTTTCAAGTGGGCGATAATAGGGAACATTGGGCGATAAAGCAAGAAAGTTGTAATTTTCGGTTTAAAAGTGCAGGAATCAATTCTATGTCCCAAAAATATGATATATATGATATTTTTCGGATGGGCGATAATAGGGAATATTGGTCGATACTGCAAGAAAGTTGTAATTTTCGCTTTAAATGTGCAGGAAACAATTCTAGGACCCGAAAATATGATAAATATAATATTTTTCGGGTGGGCGATAATAGGGAACATTTTGCGAAAATGTAAGAAAGTTGTAATTTTCGCTTTAAAAGTGCAGGGATCAGTTCTATGACCCGAAAATATGATAACTGTGATATTTTTCGGGTAGGCGATAATAGGGAATATTGGGCGATAATGTAAGAAAATTGTAATTTTCGCTTTAAAAGTGCAGGAATCAATTCTATGTCCCGAAAATATGATAAATATAATATTTTTCGGGTGGGCGATAATAGGGAACATTGGGCGATAAAGCAAGAAAGTTGTAATTTTCGCTTTAAAAGTGCAGGAATAAATTCTATGACCCGAAAATATGATAAATATGATATTTTTCGTGTGGGCGATAATAGGGAACATTGGGCGATAATGCAAGAAAGTTGTAATTTTCGCTTTAAAAGTGCAGGAATCAATTCTGTGACCCGAAAATATGATAAATGTGATATTTTTCGGGTGGGCGATATCAGGGAATATTGGGCGAAAAAGCAAGAAAGTTGTAATTTTCGCTTTAAAAGTGCAGGAAACAATTCTTTGACCCGAAAATATGATAAATATAATATTTTTCGGGTGGGCGATAATAGGGAACATTGGGCGATTATGCACGAAATTTGTAATTTTCGCTTTTAAAGTACAGGAATCAATTCTATGAACCGAAAATATGATAAATGTGATATTTTTCAGGTGGGTGATAATAGGGAATATTGGGCGATAATGTAAGAAGATTGTAATTTTCGCTTTAAAAGTGCAAGAATATATTCTGTGACCCGAAAATATGATAAATATGATATTTTTCGGATGGGCGATAATAGGGAATATTGGGCGATACTGCAAGAAAGTTGTAATTTTCGCTTTAAAAGTGCAGGAAACAATTCTAGGACCCGAAAATATGATAAATATAATATTTTTCGGGTGGGCGATAATAGGGAACATTGGGCGATAATGTAAGAAAGCTGTAGTTTTCGCTTTAAAATTGCAGGAATCAATTCTATGACCCGAAAATATGATAAATGTGCTATTTTTCGTGTGGGCGATAATAGGGAACATTGGGCGATAATGCAAGAAAGTTGTAATTTTCGCTTTAAATGTGCAGGTATCAATTCTGTGACCCAAAAATATGATCAATGTGATATTTTACGGGGGGACGATAACAGGGAATATTGGGCGATAAAGCAAGAAAGTTGTAATTTTCGCTTTAAAAGTGCAGGAAACAATTCTAGGACCCGAAAATATGATAAATGTAATATTTTTCGGGTGGGCGATAATAGGGAACGTTGGGCGATAATGTAAGAATGCTGTAGTTTTCGCTTTAAAATTGCAGGAATCAATTCTATGACCCGAAAATATGATAAATGTGCTATTTTTCGTGTGGGCGATAATAGGGAACATTGGGCGATAATGCAAGAAAGTTGTAGTTTTCGCTTTAAAAGTGCAGGTATCAATTCTGTGACCCAAAAATATGATCAATGTGATATTTTACGGGGGGACGATAACAGGGAATATTGGGCGATAAAGCAAGAAAGTTGTAATTTTCGCTTTAAAAGTGCAGGAAACAATTCTAGGACCCGAAAATATGATAAATATAATATTTTTAGGGTGGGCGATAATAGGGAACATTGGGCGATAATGTAAGAAAGTTGTAATTTTCGCTTTAAAAGAGCAGGAATCAATTCTATGACACGAAAATATGATAAATATGATATTTTTCGGATAGCCGATAATAGGGAATATTTGGCGATAAAGCAAGAAAGTTGTAATTTTCGCTTTAAAAGTGCGAAAACAATTCAAGGACCCGAAAATATGATAAATATAATATTTTTCGGGTGGGCGATAATAGGGAACATTGGGCGATAATGTAAGAAAGTTTTAATTTTCGCTTTAAAAGGGCAGGAATCAATTCTAAAACCCTAAAAATATGATATTTACCGGATGGGCGATAATAGGGAATGTTGGGCGATAATGCAAGAAAGTTGTAATTTTCGCTTTAAAAGTGCAGGAATCAATTCTATGACCCGAAAATATGATAAATGTGATATTTTTTGGATGGGCGATAATAGGGAACATTGGGCGATAATGCAAGAAAGTTGTAATTTTCGCTTTAAAAGTGCAGGAATGAATTCTATGACCCGAGAATATGATAAATGTGATACTTTTCGGGTGGGCGATAATAGGGAACATTGGGCGATAATGTAAGAAAGTTGTAATTTTCGCTTTAAAAGTGCAAGGATCAATTCTATGACCCGAAAATATGATAAATGTGATATTTTTCGGGTAGGCGATAATAGGGAACATTGGGCGATAATGTAAGAAAGTTGTAATTTTCGCTTTAAAAGTGCAGGAATCAATTCTATGACCCGAAAATATGATAAATGTGATATTTTTCGGGTGGGCGATAATAGGGAACATTGGTCGATAATGCAAGATAGTTGTAATTTTCGCTTTAAAAGTGCAGGAATAAATTCTATAACCCGAAAATATGATAAATATGATATTTTTCGTGTGGGCGATAATAGGGAACATTGGGCGATAATGCAGTAAAGTTGTAATTTTCGCTTTAAAAGTGCAGAGATCAATTCTGTGACCCGAAAATATGATAAATGTGATATATTTCGGGTGGGCGATATCAGGGAATATTGGGCCAAAAAGCAAGAAAGTTGTAATTTCGCTTTAAAAGTGCAGGAAACAATTCTAGGACCCGAAAATATGATAAAAATAATATTTTTTCGGGTGGGCGATAATAGGGAACATTGGGCGATAATGTAAGAAAGTTGTAATTTTCGCTTTTAAAGTGCAGGAAGCAATTATATGACCCGACAATATGATAAATGTGATATTTTTCGGGTGGTCGATAGCCTCTTTTTCATTTTTCCCACGCAAATTAAAATTAATTAGGGTCCACATATTTTTGACGAACCCCCCGCTTTGAAGTGTACCAGGGCATTTGAAGTACGCCTGTCAGGGTAGACTATCCACGGTCTGGATATACCTCACCCGATCATTTGTCGATTTTTAATTAAACGCTGGCCTAGTACCACCCTGGATAGGAATCCACGTTTAAGTAATCGTATGCAACAAAAGGCTCGAGATAAGTGCATATAAGAAAGGACGTTATTTAAATTTTGGAGTTCTACTTTTCTTTGATATCAAATTAAATTGGAGAAAAATTCCTGTTTTTACATATATATTTTTATTTGACCAATATCGTACCGTGTTCTGGATAGGATGTTCCAAAACTGTATGCACATTTTTATACTCAACACAACACAAGTAAATAAACATGCGCATTGATCCGAAATAAGAACCGCACATCAACGCAAGGTAAATAAACATGCGCACTGATCCGAAATGCAAACCGTACATCAACGCAAGTTAAATAAACATGCGCACTAGTCCGAAAAAAGAACCGCACATCAACACAAGTAAATAAACATGCACACTGATCCGAAATGCCAACCGCACATCAACGCAAGTTAAATAAACATGCGCACTGGTCCGAAATTCGAACCGCGCATCAACGCCACTTAAATAAACGTGTGGAGTGGTTCGAAATGTGAACCACGCGCCAACGCAAGTTAAACAAACATTTTTACTGGTCCAGAATAAGAACTTCGCATCAATACAAGTTCAATAAACGTGCGCACTGGTCCGATATTCGAACCGCGCGTCAACGCAAGTTAAATAAATATGCGCAGTGGCCCGAAATTCGAACTGCTCATCAACGCAAGTTGAATAAACATGCGCACTGGTCCAAAATGCAAACCGCGCACCAATGCAAGTTAAATAAACATATACACACGTCCAAAATAAGCACCGTGCAAGTTAGATAAACATGCAACTCTTCCGAAATGCGAACCGCGCATCAAGACAACCTAAGGAAACTTGTGCACTTGTCCAAAATAAGAACGAAAGTAATATAAACATGCGCATTGGTCTGGAATAAGAACCGCGCATTAATCTTTATTAAGTTAAATAAACATGTGTACTGTTCCAAAATGAGAGCCGCGCATCAACGCAAACTAAATAAACATGCGCACTTGTCTGAATTAGAACCGCGCATTGAGGCAAGTTACATAAATATGCGCACTGGTCCGAAATGCGAGCGTTGTTTGAAGGTATCTATGGCAAACTATCCAGTCTACCAGATATACAAAAAATCTGTTCCCCATTTTTCTGGGAAAGAAATCTTTGTATGCATTTATCGGTCTATGTTCTGGTCCGGTGCTAAATTAATTATTGAGCTAGCTCTTTGCCGTCTCATCTTTTGAAGCTTGATATTTCAGGGAAATTCCTTCGCTCATGCACGCTGGAATGGGTCTTATTGCGTTTCGTAAGCTGGGACTTTGTCCTTGGACAAACTTGTTTTTGGGTTACAGTTGAACTCGAGGTGCTTGTCTCTGAAGTAATAATGATTTTTCAGTTTCAACTTCAAACTTAACACTAACGTTTGTTCATTGTTGTAAAACGAATGTGTGAAAAACACTTTATCTTTTGATTAGCATTGTCACAAAGGTCATTAAAGGTTATTAATAGAAAATCTGTTGACGGAAAAATGACAATTAAAGGCTTCCAGGATCGAGTTTCAGTTTCTGTAATTGCACTTGGGAATTAAATTAATCTTCATACATTACTTTTCCGAGGTTACAACAAAGAACAGCAAGACAAACTTTTGCTGCGTGAAAGCTCATCAGTTTTTCCTTGTCTTCATTCCATCGAGGGTCAAATTACAGTGTCCCTTTGCTCCTGGGAAAACATGAAATTCAAACTGTTTCTGTATTCATTTTCGAAATAAAGATTAATTGTAGGAATTTCTTTGTTGAACAGCCAACCTGTATGGTGTCTCGGTCTGCTGTGTATTAGATCTGTTTGTTCCGCCGGTCCACTGGAGATTTCGCGAATATAGTAATTATTATTGAAGAAGCGGAAGTACTTTTTGTCTACATATACTTTGTGTTTATACATATCGTAATGATCTTCCCGAATTCAGCTCTTATAAAGGAACGGGTAAGACATCTGAAGAGTTAATGAAGGCACGTGTGGGTAATACATTACCCAATGTAGTGTTGTGCACAGACAGCACCTTTATGGACTAGATCTTGAGTTAGAAAGTGGCAGGGATCAAGCAATCGAACGCAGTGAGAGATGGTTGCTCGGTTGGTTGTCCTCTCTACCATGTTGTCTGTTTGCCCGATTGTTATCCTAATGGCTACATATATAGAACAACGGGCACAGAACTATAGGAAAAGTGTGTTTCAGTGCATGAGTTTCGTATCTTGAGTTACAGGTGCAGGTTTTGAGGTGAAAATAGTTACTTGTGAGTGTGACTCGTCATTGATTTGTTTGACAAAGACAGCACATTTTAGTTAAGGCATGTTCGGTTCACAAAGAAGGGAAGGCAATAATTATCAAATACAAATAGCGAAAACAATACTGACAGCCTGATTAAAGTGAAATTATTTGCGCCAAATGAAATTTCCTTGAAAATTCTTGATAAACTGGGGCTAGAAATGACCTGGATTTTCTGCTAGTTTTCCAAGTTCGAGATTTGATCTCTACAGAGAGTAGGAAATAAAAAAAAGTGCACCTTTACAGGAAAACTGAAACTATGGTGTACGGAACCAAAATCAGCTTGGAACAGCATGGCTTGCATTGATGCCTGGGAAAAAAGCTGCAGCAGCCGCGTTTTGCAAACACTCTTGTTATTGAAATCTTGCGGTTACCTGGGATATTTATTAGCAAACCTTTCCTACTTTATTTATAACCCTTATGAAGTGGTTGCCTTTCAATGCAGCCAGCGAATAGATGCAAATATTTGCAGCATTTCCAGAGTCGATATTTGTCCCAGTTGAATTTGTTAATTACCTGTTAACAAACACCTGTGCTTTTACCAATGGAATGACACTGGTCTACTCTGTATGTTCTCGAATTTGATGGGCTGAAGACGAAATGCGAACGAGAACATATTTTTCAAAGGCGAAAATTAAACATTTGGCCATTTGAACAGTCAGTGTATTTAAAATGACCGGGTAAAATTCTGCATCGACACGTCGTTCTTACAAAAGCAAAACAAGTAAATCACTATGCTCAGCGTATTTAGCGTCCGCGTCAGTAATGTATGCACAGTGTGGATGTTGGCTTGTGCAGATATTGGTGCAGCCCTTTCTGTTTTTGTTTCGCGTTTTGATCGCGAAAATGAAAACAATGGGGTGCACAACTTCAGATCAAATACTACGCATTTGTCAAATCTGTTGGTCCCAGGGCTAGTACGGCCAGCATAATAGTAAAGTACGAAATAACGGACCAGTGAAAAAAGAGGGGTCCAAAACAATGGCCTCCAGTAACTAAAATATACAAGGACAAAACCATGAAATCGAACAGGACATCGTAATTGGCAAAACTGAAAATGTGTCCTGTTACTGTGAAAATAGCCTTTGTGCGCGTTGTTCCAGGTTTGTTTACAAACTAGAAGCCACACAATTCACCATGACATTGTTATTTTAAGTCATGATAATCTTTTGCAGCTAATAGACCAATTTGTAATTTAACCAGTTACGATGTGCTGTTCAATTTGAGTGTTATTTGCCTCGTATCCTTTGCAAGTCTTGGACTTGCCAGGTGTTAAAAAAAATTAAGGTAGTGCAATATTGAAAGCAAACAATGGTGATGCGGATCAGGCAAAGTATTTTTGTCAGTAGTGATTCTGTTCACTGTGATTCTTTGCTGGTTTCAACATAGCGGAGTCCAGTGTATGAAGGGAGACGTTTTTGGCATAAAATTGCTAACACTGCGTAAAAGAAACTCTGAAGAAATGTAGTCGTGGTGGTAGTTTTTTCCCGGCATCACTGTCAACAGCGAGCAGACATTATGTTTGAGTAGGAGAAACCCTGGAAATAGCTTCGGGTCAAATTTCAAGTATTCCAGGGTCTTAATCAGGGAATGAAAATAGCAGTTGTTTTTTTTTTCCTTCAAATGCCTTGTGTCGTTTGGGGAATCTCTTGACAATCGGTGTGTCAACGCCAGGTCTAGAATCAACTCGATGCCCGGCTGAGAATGTTTCTTGTCCTGTTCATACATGAGATCTCAGCGTGCGAAGTGAATCGAAATGCCGAGAAGGCCCGCCGGATCATCTCGGTCAAAGCTGACGTGGTCCGAGCTGGTTTGAGATGGCCCCAAAATTTTAATGATTAATTAATTAGTTAATAACGCATTGAGAAATACAACTCAGCTATGTTTATTTTACTTACCTCGTCTTTTCTCTTTTAAAAACAGTGGATGGATATTTAAATAAAAAGTCTTTATGAGGAATCCCCAGTGGTTCTGCTACGTAAAAAGACGTTATACACAACAGACCGAACCGCCGTAGAGGTTGGCTGTTTAACAACAACGGCGGAGCACCAAGCGTGAAAAATATCCCCCTTTTAAACAAACCAGGGAGGAATATTGTCACAAGAAATAATAATAATAAAAAAAATCATTTCGCGGATTTATACTTTCAAATACAAGCGCAACTAGAACACAATAACGCAATCGTAGAACATAAACTGGACACTGACACAGTGTGGAGTGTGCAGGCAACAAGCTGGCCCTTTTTTCGGACTTCAGTCTTGAGATGTCACCAAAATTTAACCATCCCGACAGGCATTCCATATTTTTGCGCTCGCGCCTTAGTTGCTACACGTGAAAAGCAAACAAATTCGAGAGTATGTTAAGAAGTTTCCATGGGACAATATACACATCATTTTGCGATTCAGATTCTATAGCATAATATCAGAGGTCATCAGAGGTTCCGTGTCTGTCTGTGCGTTTTATTATCAAGTTGAGCATTTGATATAAGGCTTCGACTTTACTTTTTTAATTACAGGCCTGGTTAAGGAGCTTTTCACCACCAAAGAAAGTTGTAAATTTAATCCCTGCCTTGAATTCGCATATCTTCTTTAATCCTCAATGGACTATTAATCCGACATGTATTTTTGAAACGTGAGATATTTCTTCTTAATCTTGATGAAACCACGCCTACGGTTGTTTTTAAACAGCTTTTCAACACCAGAGAACTTCGTAAATTTAATTCCTGTCCTGGGGGGGGGGGGGGGGGGGCTTGCAACACGGTGGGTTTATTGCATTCACTATGTGCGTACAAACAAACCCGGGGGGGAATTACATGCACCCAACACGGGCCGGTCGGGGTAATTAAAAAAAAAATTGAGATGTAAAACGTGACTATTTTTGGTCTGGCCTTGAGTTATTAACCGTTCGAATCTGAAGTTACAGCGAGGCCAGAAACCAGACGGCATGGTCTATTTCTGGACAAAACTTTTACATTTTTTCGTAAATTGGAACGCTTTTGTTCCATTCTTTTACTTTCAAAAAAAAAAAAAAAAAAAAAAAATCGGAGTTACAGCTTTTGCCCAAAAGCAGACCATACCTTCCTGCTCCATATGAAACAAACTTGAGTTTATACATTGGTGACGTTTTCACTCGGAGTTGAGTTGTCGGTTGTAACATTCCGTACAGCCCCCCCCCCCCCCCCCTACTCGGTGTTTAGTATATTCGGCGTTCACCGGAATTCGATGGCGATGTCTGGTCTGCACCAGGGTTTTCCAAAAGCTGAGTGACTTGTCACCGAGTGATTAGAATAAAATGTTTCCAACTGGACTTCCTAAACATGACAAAAAAAATTGCATTGTCGTAAACGTTGATCAAAGGGCGGCTTTGTCTGCTTTTTAGCCCCGACAAAATCAGCCGAAGTCATGATTTTTTCCTCTATTATTGATACTAAAATACCATTCTTTGTCTTTGTCACTTGTCGCGACCTAAATGCTGCTGATTTTATTGTCAGAGTGAAAACCAAGTAAAACACGATTTTTAAGCCATATAGCTCTTGTCCGTGGGTGGACTCTATTTGCAGCACTAATTTAGCCAGAGGTTAATGATTGCTAAAGGCTAGTTTTGCTTGCCGTGGAAACTGGTACTTACGTTTTGTCACATCATTTATGTAATGCACAATGCGGGTGTTGGCACACGCTTGTGCAGTTGCTGCTGCAGCCCTTGCGCGTTGCTTTTAATGATGAAAAATCACTGTTTTGTGCTTCGCGTTTTAAAAGTGATAACACAGGCGAAAACAACAAGTGAGGTGATCAAATACTACGTCTGTGCGCTCCTAGGCCCAAGTGTTAATTAATGCAAGTTGTAAAGAACAACTATTGAAAATAAAGAAAGTTTGATTAAACTATTTCTCTGCTTATGCAATGTTAAGAGCAGCAAACAGAAAGTTGAAAAAGGCATGTGACTAAACCGTTAATTCTGTTATCGTTACAGGTATCTACGGATGAGGGAATGGAAATTTCGCGGCAGTTAAATATTAAGTATGTCGAGGCAAGTGCTAAGCTAAGAGTGAACGTAGACCCTGCCTTCCACGAGCTGGTGCGAATTATCAGGTTGGTAGAAAGAGTGAAGATACGTTTAAGGTAGTCCAGAGGGCAATCCCATTGGACCCCCCCCCCCGGCTCGCCCGCTTGGGGTCTAAAAAAAGATTGGTAAGAAGAGGTATCAGTTAGCTGAGTTTTAGGGTGTGAGATTCAAGATGCAGTATATGCGTAGTCTAAAATGATTCATTTTGACAAACTTTTGCATGGATCACCGTTGTTTCTGGGGATGGACTGAAGAGGAGAGGGATGGGGGGAGTGGTGGGATTGGGGATGGAGGTAGGACGGTTTCAGGGACTGCTGGTTTTAAGATTTTTTTGAGGTGGAGGTCTTGTTTGTTCGAAAAGCCACGTTTGAATATGGAACAAGCTCCGGTTTTAACGTGTAATCTACGAAATCGCTAGCATCTCAGAGTTAATCAAATGTAAGGTTGACTGTGGGTGAAAGATCGGTCTGGTCATAGACCCGTTTAAAAAAGGTAGCAAAAAAAAAACTTCATGACTTTTTTGAAGGAAAATCTAAAGAATTTGCAAATTCAGTTAAAGCCGTTTTCTAACGATCACTAATGTGTTGTTGTTTTTGTTCTCAATTACAGGAAATTCCAAGCTGATGAGAGACCGCCACCGAAAATAGTGAAAACGAAATCAAAATGCAGTATTTTATGACCTGATATCCACAATTCCATTATACAAGGGTGCCTAATGAACTCGCTCTAACACGCCTTGAAGCTGCGAAGAAGTGTCGCAAATTAAGTGTTTGCTTACCACTCTAGACCTCTGTTAGAGAACGCTCATTGCGGAGTAATCTCGGATAGCGGAACGTGCTTTTTGCACTCATTCAGTATAATCTTTTTTTTTTCACTGTCCACCTCTCATTGTTGAACGCTTTTTTCTCCGATGTCGAAGGTGTTCCATACACAGAGGTTCTACTATGAAGTTTTTTTTTTTTTTTTTTTTTTTTTGCAGCAATAGCTTTCTGATGGGGTAACATGTTTATTTTTTGATAGGCTGTTTGTAATCACATTGTAAGACCCAGATCGTAAGTGTAAATAACACCGACGTAAATACAGAAAGAAGTTACGGAAAGTTGTTTTGTTAGACACAGTGTGTGTGTATCCAAAGAGAGGTCATAGGTAGACAGAGATAAAAGAAACAAACCACGCAAATGACCTCTGGGTAAAAAGTATGGTCGACATCAAAGGCTCATAGAAGTGGTCATGATTAAAGGTGAAATAGTCTGACAGATAGATGGAATGTTTGTGCATTCCATCTGTAACCCTCTTCTGTTACAGAGCCAGGTTATGTTTTGGTACGGCCAGTTCGGATGGGGAACATTTGAAAAAATCTTTAAAGAGTTTAAAACGGAAGCTGAATATCTTCTCGTGGTTGTTGTTTAGACTATGTATGTGTATATGTGTTACTTTAGTGTGCGTTGTTTAGTGTTGTGTTTTTCGGTGAGTCGGGGGGTAGTCCACGGATAATGGTAATGTCCTCTCGCTCTTCAAAAATAATCTACGGGTAAAGTAATAATGAGAGCATCCCCCCCCGCCCCCTTCCCCCGCGCTTCAACGCCCCCCCCCCCCACATTCACACTTATTGTTCTACAGTGAGGTAAACATTTCGAAAACATAATCTCGATGCCGATCTCACATAGACACCGTGAATCCTTCAGCTTTAGTGTGATACGTAACAAGTGGCTGTAACAACACTCTTATGGAGCCCGTGGTTGCACTTTTCAGCCCGGCTGAATACTGCCAAGACGTGAGTTTTCTCCTCAGCCCAAGACCAAAACCTGTTCTTTACTTTGACGAATATTCTGAAAAAATAAGAGTTTACAGATTTTTTTTTGTGATTAACTATAGTGGGAAAAAAAATCTCTTGATTTTTAGTCAAACTTTCAATTTCGCAAAAATATCGCTCCTTCGAAGAAAAGAGGGCTTGTTTTACTTGAACAGTTTGGCTGGGTGCAATGTCCTTTGGACATTTTTGTGTGTTTTAAGTAATGGGAGGGGAAATTACTGCATTTATGAGTTAAGTTCCTAAGACTTAGCTATTTTAACCTATAAGAGTTAACCTATAAGAGTTAACCTGTGTTCGCTTGTGATTATCATTTTATTATACATTGATACATTGTGTTAGTATATCTCAGTTTGCGTTAATCCTTTTCTTTTTTGTTACCGCATAATTGTCGCTGCTTTTATGGTTCTAATGTTGTTTTGATATTATAATGGTTATGGTCGGTGAAAAACAATGCCGGTTAGGAAATGCGTGCCACTCGCTAGAGGGTTGACCTGGCCCGAAACACAAGTAAAAAAAAAAAAAAAAAAAAAAACTAAATAAATAAAATGGATAATAAAATAACTAGAACCTCTTTATAACCATGTCGGTTATAAATACACAGCGTAGATAACGACATAACTTTGTTGTATCAGTTATCAGTTATCAGTTATCAGTTATATCAGTTTGTTGTATCAGTTATAACGACTTATCGCATGCAGTAACATAACTTCTCGGTTATAATCCTGTCGTTATAACGAGGTTGTACTGTATGTATATGTTACAGTGAATCTGTCAAATAAGTGATTTTACAAAGTGACTGAAAATGTTAGTGACTTTATAAAGCCACTGATTTTAAGTCTTAGAAAATTTGACAGATTCACTGGAATGAGTTTGAATTTGAGTTAAGAATACTCCGGTGTGTGATTGGACTTCCGGAATGGGGTATAATCCAGTCATAATCCAGTCATAATCCAGTCATAATCCAGTCAAAATTTTTCGATAAATCCCATTTGAATTTCTATTCACCATTATGGATAATGAAAACGACATTAGACTTATAGGCCGAATAATTTCAACAGACTCCTGCCTGGCGCGATAAGGCAAAAGGCAACCTGATTCTCAAACAAGAGTATTAGAATCAGTGTTAAAAGTTCAGTGATTCTGTCAAATTTTGCAAGGCTTAAAATCCATAACTTTATAAAAGTCACTAAAATTTTTAGTGGCTTTGCAATGTCACTTAGTGAACAGGTGACTTTACAAATTAAGAAATAGCAATTGCTTTTTGATTTTACAAATTTTTAATGACTTTGTGAAGTCACTGATTTGACAGATTGACTGTAAGATAAATATTATAATAGCTGCCCAAAGAATAAGTGGACATTTGTGTATATTAGTGTTTTACGGTGAGCTGAAACGGCTGAAAAGCACCTGAGGCCTTAAGCGACCGTAGGCAGGAGATGTGACACATAAGCCATTTATGTGTGCGTATGCCTTGGCACCACAGCGTATAATTATTATGATAAAACTGCTTTGCATACATAACTGGCACATTTTGTTAGAAGACACGCTTTTTTTCGAGGTGTAGTTAAACTGTTACTTGAGACGTTGATGCAATACTGCAAGGTCAAAATACAAAGTAAGTTCTTGGGTATGGGAGGGTTAATTCTCTGCTCTTAGAGTCTCTGTTTCCGCTGCATCATTGCCAAGTAATTTGACGCGTAGACACTAAACGGTACCGTGCGTTGCGATACAGAATGCATAGAGGCAAGTCATGGGGTACAGGACGGCCTGACGGCATTATAAGATCACGTGGTTACATAGTGCGGGAGGGACTGAGGGACAAATCCCGTGCCCATGAGGTCACACAGTAGAGTACGACGGACACCACACAGGGTTAACTCGCGTGGTCACATTGTACAGTGGACTGACGTCACACAGGGACAAATCCCGTGCTGTCGAGGTCATAGGGTAAAGTACGACGGACACCACGCAACGTGAACTCACGTGGTTACATTATACAGTATGGACTGACGTCACACAGGGACACATCACATGGTCGCCCAGTACAGTACGGGCTCACACTACACAGGAACAAACCCCGTCGTCCCGTGGTGACATGGCCAGTACAGACTGAAGCCACACATAATCAGATCAAAGTCAAATTGTACAGTATGGACTGACGTCACCCAGGGACAGATCCCGTGATCACGTGGTCACGCAGTAGAGTACGGATTGACACATGACGGGGACAAATCCATGGCCGTGTAGTCACATTGTCGAGTGCTGACTGACACCCACGCAGAGCCAAATCCTACGATCGCGTGGTCACCCAGTACAGTACGGGCTGACACATCGCAGGGACATATCCATGGCCGTATGGTCACGCAGGGACAAATCCTACGATCGCGTGGTCACCGAGTACAGTACGGGCTGACACATCGCAGGGACAAATCCAGGGCCGTATGGTCACGCAGGGACAAATCCTATGATCGCGTGGTCACCGAGTACAGTACGGGCTGACACATCGCAGGGACATATCCATGGCCGTATGGTCACGCAGGGACAAATCCTACGATCGCGTGGTCACCGAGTACAGTACGGGCTGACACATCGCAGGGACATATCCATGGCCGTATGGTCACGCAGGGACAAATCCTATGATCGCGTGGTCATCGAGTACAGTACGGGCTGACACATCGCAGGGACAAATCCAGGGCCGTATGGTCACGCAGGGACAAATCCTATGATCGCGTGGTCACCGAGTACAGTACGGGCTGACACATCGCAGGGAAAAATCCAGGGCCGTATGGTCACGCAGGGACAAATCCTATGATCGCGTGGTCACCCAGTACAGTACGGGCTGACACATCGCAGGGACATATCCATGGCCGTATGGTCACGCAGGGACAAATCCTACGATCGCGTGGTCACCGAGTACAGTACGGGCTGACACATCGCAGGGACATATCCGTGGCCGTATGGTCACGCAGGGACAAATCCTATGATCGCGTGGTCACCCAGTACAGTACGGGCTGACACATCGCAGGGACAAATCCAGGGCCGTATGGTCACGCAGGGACAAATCCTATGATCGCGTGGTCACCGAGTACTGTACGGGCTGACACATCGCAGGGACAAATCCATGGCCGTATGGTCACGCAGGGACAAATCCTATGATCGCGTGGTCACCGAGTACAGTACGGGCTGACACATCGCAGGGACAAATCCATGGCCGTATGGTCACGCAGGGACAAATCCTATGATCGCTTAGTCACCCAGTACAGTACGGGCTGACACATCGCAGGGACAAATCCATGGCCGTATGGTCACGCAGGGACAAATCCTATGATCCCGTGGTCACCCAGTACAGTACGGGCTGACACATGGCATGGACATATCCATGGCCGTATGGTCACGCAGGGACAAATCCTATGATCGCGTGGTCACCGAGTACAGTACGGGCTGACACATCGCATCGACAAATCCGTGGCCGTATGGTCACGCATGGACAAATCCTATGATCGCGTGGTCACCCAGTAGAGTACGGGCTGACACATCGCATGGACATATCCGTGGCCGTATGGTCACGCATGGACAAATCCTATGATCGCGTGGTCACCCAGTAGAGTACGGGCTGACACATCGCAGGGACAAATCCATGGCCGTATGGTCACGCAGGGACAAATCCTATGATCGCGTGGTCACCCAGTAGAGTACGGGCTGACACATCGCATGGACATGCATGACAAATCCTTTGATCGGGTGGTCACACAGTAAAGTGCGAGCTGACACATCACCTGGACAAATCCCCCTGCGTGGTTATCACACAGAGCAGCGCCAAAGTAGCACACGCGATTACATTCTCAAGGACGGACTGACACCATAGAGAAATAACGCCCAGTGCGGAGACATGATATATTATGATATATCTTAAGTCTTTTAAAAGATTTTTTTTCAGTTTTCACTTAACATTTTTTTTTTTTAGTTTTCTTGTAACATTTTTTTTAGTTTTCATGTAACATTTTTTTTATATTTTCATATAGGATTTTGAGGATAATCGATCAGGTCGTTGATATTTTTCATTATTTATGACATTTTCATTTGAAATTAACGTGTAGACTAGTCATTCGTAACGTAGCTGATGGTTAGTAGTTGATATTGTTGGTTCATTTATTATTTACCTTTTCGGAGCCATGTGATTGCCTAAGCATTCAATACTTACCATTTGTTGGTCAGTTATAATGCAGTTTATCAATGAGGAGTGTTACTGCGGTTTCTTTTAAATATATTTCTTACTTCTTACTTACTACCTACTTTAACGATGTAATAATAATAATAATAATAATAATAATAATAATAATAATAATAATAATAATAATAATAATAATAATAACCTACTGATGAAGCTGAAGTAACGTTCACAGGATGCTGTTGGCTTTTGTGTTGCAGTTACTGTTTTGTGCTTGCTAAAAAATGCATTTGACTACTTGATCGTTAAAGAGGACTTGTGAATATTGCATAATTGAAATGATTGAAAAAAAAACTCTCAGGTCGTTCAAAAGGAAAATAAAATATAAAAAGGTTGAACAAAGTAAAATATTCATAATTTAATTGCATTCCTTTTACGATCCATTTTCTTTTGTAAAACCCATTTTTCCCTACAGTAAAACCCATTTTTCCCTACAGTAAGAAGTGTTTGTTATATTGACTTATTCCGTCTTACGGCGGTTTACATTTGTTGCATATTTTTTGCTCTAAACTGCCAGATAATTGATGCTACTTTAGTTGTTATCATTTGCTTCAGTAAGCTATGTGCGCTATAATGCAGCATTGAAGGTAAGACATGTTCTGGAATAGGTGTTAATCCTCAATGAAGACTGCATATACTGTGTGGAAAACAACTACACTTTGTCAAGTATCTACTCAAATTTATTTACACAAAAGTTAATTCATATGTGTTGCATATATTATTTCAGTATTTATCTAAGCTTTTTACATGTTCTAGGTAACCATTTCGTCAATAAAAGAACGGAAACTTTCGTGTCTCATTCTTTTCAGCCCAGCTGTTTTGAATTCACAATCTCGCCGGTGGACATAATTCTGGAATGAAAAAAAAACTTGTTTTATTGTTATTATTCAGCGTAAATAAATACTGGACACAGAACCCATCGAAACTTAAAACTTGAAAATAACATTGCTGCTCAATGTTTCATTACTTATGCAAATGGTAACATCCGGTGTGTAATATTTCTGTATTGTGAGTTGGTTTCCACGCGAGTTCTCCGAAACTATTTATCCTAGGCATATGCTACCTTGCACAGTGAAAATATATTGAAGTTGTGCAACGTCGTGTTATTTTTCAAATCGGCCAAAATTGCCAAAATGGTGACTAGTTGTGTCCGGTTGGGGTCTGCGCCTTCGAGGATGGCTTGTTTTTTTTGTTTTTTTTTTGGTGACTGGCCAAAAAATTGGCGAAAATTTTGGCAAACCACCCCCCCCCCCAAAAAAAAAAAAAAAAATTCAGTAAAATCTTTATGAACTCTAGGAAACTAGTGTTACTGTCTTGAAATTGTGAGTGAGAGTAGCATTACTACCTACCTGGCTATTACTCAAGGCCAAGGAAAATAGTATTGTTGTCTTGAAATTTCAGGTAAAGGTACCAGCATTACTATATACCTGGCGGTTACTTTTTATGGTGATTTGTGAAATATTAACTATCTCCAGGAAAATAGTCTTACTACCTTGAAATTATAAGTAACGGGAGCAGGTAATATTGCGTCACTGGCTATTACTTTTTGTGGTGACTGGCTAAAAATTCGGCGTCAATTTTGGCAAAAGACCAACAAATTTTCAGTAAAATCTTAGCGAACTCCAGGAAAATAGCCTTATTGCCTTGTAATTTTAAGTAACAGTAGCTTACATTACTACCTAAGTAGTCATTACTTTTTTGGCAATTCGCCAAAAATTGGCGGAAATATTGGTTAAAAACCAATTTTCTGTAACAGGTATCTCCTAGGATTTTCACGGAATAATTCTTCAATTTTTGTGGAAGGTAGGTTACATAGGGGTCAACCTATCTCTTACTTGTTTTGGCGATTCGCCAAAACAGTGGCTGAAATACTGGCGGAAATATTGGCGAAAAAAGTAATTGTTTTTTTTTTTTTTTTTGTAAAGTCTTAACTGACTCGAGAAAAATAGTCTTACTGTCTTGAGATTTCAGATGAAGGTAGCAAGCGTTACTACCTACTTGGTTATTTCTGTTTTTGGCGATTTGTCAAAAATTGGCATTAATTTTGGCGAAAAACCAAAAAAAATCAATGAAATCTAATTACTGGAAAATGGTCTTACTAAGTTGAAATTTTAAGTAGAGGTAGAAGGAATTATTACCTACCTGGCAGTTACTTTTTCTGGTGATTGGCCAAAAAAATGGCGAAAATTTTGGCGAAACCCAGAAAATTTCAGTAAAATCTTGAGGAACTCCAGGCAAATAGTCTTACTTTCTTAAACTTTTGAGGAAAGGTAGCAGGCTTACTACTTATCTGGTTGCTATAATATTTGGTGATTGGCCCAAAATGGACGAAAACTTTGGCCAAAACTTAAAAAAATATAAAATCTTAAATAACTAGGAAAATAGTCTTACTGTCTTGGAATTTAACGTAGCCATAGCAGGTAATAATACCTAACTGGCTAATAATACCTTACTTTTTCTTTTAAATTCGCCAAAAATTGGCAGACATATTGGCCAAAAATCAGTTTTCTGTAAAATGTATCTCCAAAATCTTGAACTCCAGGAAAATATTTTTACTGTCTTGAAATTTTAAAGAACGGCAGCAGGGCATAATACCTGCCTGGTCGTTACAATTTTTGGTGATTATACAAAAATCACCAAAAAGTGTGACCAAAAACTTTAAAAAAATAGTAAAATCTGAACTAACTCTAGCAAAATAGTCTTATTGTCCTGAAATTCTAAGTAGTGGTAACAAGCGTTATTACCTAACTGGTTATTAAATTGTTTGGTGATTGGCTAATAAAATAGCAGAAATTTTGGCAAAAAAAATCAGTAAAATCTTAACTCACACCACAGAAATGGCCTTACTGTCTTGAAATTTTAGTTAAAAAATGACGAAAAACCAATTCTTACTAAAATCGTTACTTACGCAGGGATATAATATTACCTTCTTAAAATTTTGAATTATGGAAGCGAAAATTAGTACCTATCTGGCTGTCCCTTTTTGAGTGATTCGCCAAAGAAACTGGCTGTAAGCATTTGGCCTTCATCTCTAGAAATTCTGAATATAGGTGGCAGGCTTTGGTACCCACCTGGCTATTACGTTTTTTCGTGGTATATAAGTATTAAGGTAGTAGCATATATAAACCATATACGTAAAGGAGAAGCCATTTTTACAGTAAAATCTTGACTGACGCCAGGCACATAGCCTTACTGTCTTGAAATTGGGGTTACAGGTTATGCTTACATAGCACAAATCTTGACATCAGCATTCGTGAGCTGGTGCATTGTCCATGGAAATCTTGTTTTGTATTAGCGAAAATTCATTCCACGATTTTTTTGCGATATTAGTCTTTTTCCTATAAGAATAAAAATAATTTCTGTAAAATTATTACTTAAAAAGTGGTGAAAATGGTCTATAATTAAGTACATAGATACAGTGCTTCGTGCGACTTTTAACCCAGTTGATTTGTAACACCTGTTTTTTTTTTTTTTTTTTGGCTTTTACTACACATTGTAAAAGAATTAAAGCTATGAATAGCTTACTTTTTCACAGTAGCTTTGGCCAGGCTCGGAGCATCTATAATATTTTCCCCATAACTAATTTTCGTATCGGCTTGTAATCTCACATAATCTTCCTCAGTTTGTCTTCCCTCGCCGTCCCATTTTGTCCTGTCACATATCCCGTCTTAGTTTGTCTTTCCACTTTCATAAAAATTATGTGCTTGGCATCCAAGTTTATCACCCCGTTTTCTTATTTTGTTCACATTCTGTCGCATTTGAATATCATTAAAAATATGAGAATGACGTAATATGAGAAAATGTGAGAATCGTTAGGATCCCTGGTCAGTGCATGGCGAAAGTGGTATGACTCATATGTCATAGCGAAGTAATCTATGCCAAAGCTAGATCATATTAATTAAGAAGTGATTGAACAAAGAAATTCACTCTTACTGCTTTACCGATATATTCGAAGCACAAAAAATCCTCCATGTATACAATCGACGTGTTTATTACGATGAGTTAAGGAGAAATAAGTGTTATTTCTGTACGTGTCCATTTTAGATGTTAATGACGTCTCTCACTACAATGGACCATTCAACGATAACTTAAAACGAGGTCAGGGCGGGACCAACGATAAAATGCAAACATAACACTTTGTGAGAGGTTGACCTATGAACAAAATAGTTTGTCTTTATTTCTCCCTCATTCAAAAAAAAAAAGAAGAAGAAAAAGAAAATAAATAAATAAAAAGAACAAAGAACTTTACTAATGATAATGATAATAATAATAATAATAATACTAATAATAATAATGCAATGTCATATGTTGTTTATATCAGTATTTAATTTATGGTGCTATTTCATTTATGAAATAAAAAACTATTTAGCGATTTAAAAATAAGGAAATTGAAGTGCAGTCCACAGAGAAAAACTGAAATTGGTAATTTCAACAAACCCTTTTAAGGTTTAAGCTATATCAGAAATAGAAGTGCTAATATCAAGAGTAAAATAAAGAAATAAAAGCGACAGTAAATAATTACATTTTAAAAATTTCTTATTCCAGGGGTGGTGTGTGTGATATCAGCAGCTGATGTTTTATATCATATATTATTTATTAAAGAAGGTGATAAAAGTGAAAATACAATTACCATTAGGGGATATAAAATCTCAGGACCGATCACACCAGTTTCCACCTAAGCCCATTTTGCTCTGTTTCGCCTACATTTTCACTAAAATCCCCAATAAATTGTTATGGACTTAACTAAATCACATATAATTTCATAGCCATGATACGAATAAGTCGGTATAGTGACAGAGACAAATTGCAAGCAGAAGAAAGACAGAATAGGTATCAGACACGAATTAAAGTCCCCCCCCACAAAACGATCAGCCCTGATTATACAGTTATTTGGATTCTGATCCAATAAATATATTTGGCAGCCCAGTGCACATTTTAACCGCAATCTGCAACTTCCACATCGATAAATTAATCATGTGGAAAGAAGTTTGAATAATAAAACGGGCATAGCAGGAAAGCTGACTTAAAATAAAGGGAACAGAAGTATTAATGTTTTACCAATGATTATTTTATTGAATAATATAACAGAACGCTCCATGTAGTCCATTTTGTCAAAATGTGTACCATCAAAGGATTTGAGGATAAAGAGAGTAATACCCTACTTTTCAAAATAATTACTCGCGGATCAATCGACAGAACAGGCACTTGGCTGTCAATAATCTTTGGTGTAACTGATCTGTGAAAGACGTTTGGAGATCCGTTGCATTTTGTCTATCTTTGAGTTTCTTTTGGAATAAATATAGTTTAGCAGTGAGATAACAAAAACCAAAAATTGAGATACTCCTTAAGTTCTGTATAATTAGTACACCTTGTGAATTGGTATTGTGTGTGTGTTATTTCCGAGGATATTACTACTTGACCGTGTTACTGAGAATATAAAGCGAAAAAATGTGAAAACTTGAATCATCTCACCGTTAAAAACAGAACAATTCTGTAATAAAAAAAAGTGAGACACGGGAAACTTTTTTTGGATTTAATGATACTAGTACGAAGTTCAAACTTTAGATTTTGACACGTAAACAGACAAACATGGATCCTCGAAAGTCAACAGAATCGAAATCGAATAAATCTATCAGATCCCTCTCAGCGCCGGTGTTTCAAGTTCGAAACAACCGCACATGTTTTCTTCGCAAAATTTTTGCGGTAAACAATGACGATCTGGCTTATCTAGCCCGTCCACCCATGGGTGAAACGAATCAAACCGTAGCCGGTCAAAACAAATCCGCCGCAAAAATGTCGCAAAAACAGGTTAATTTGTGGTATAAAGAAAGAAAATATTTAATGGATAAATTAGACAAGGCGGAAGATGATGTTTACCAAAGGCTCATAGCTATTCATAAAACGAAATTGATGATTGAAAAAGCGCGCGAAGCCAGCCCCGATCGATCGTCCATAGCACTCTATACCCGACGGACATCTCGCGCCACTAATCGAGCCGAGGACGATCCTAAAAAAGCCATTGATGTCCCAGATGGCGCGCCACAGGACAGCACACAAGTAACGGAGCCAGAAAATGAGCAAGGAAAAGAAGACACGGAAGGAGACGCAGGGCCGAAGGATAAAACGGACCTTGGAAAAGACATAGATGCTGGCAAAAATGAAGGTGTTAAAATAAAGCTTGATGTGGTAAAAGAAGTTCCAAGCCCGCGGGAAATTAAAGCCCAAGAAACAGCGAGATTAACGGACAGGCCAAACACACAAGCAAATATGTCGTCGCGAGCTGTAGATATAAACATCCCGGATCAGTCAGACCGCGCAAAAACCGAAATGGGTTTGATAAATGAAAATTCAGCTCCCCCTGTTACACCAAAGCTACCCGAACCTGAAAGAAAAACAAAACTTAAACAGCAAATTCGTGTTACTGAGCCTGTAAAATACGCCCCGAAGAAGTCAACAGAACCCAAATCACATGCCAGGCGAGTAGAAGAAAAAATATTGAACGAACCTTTCACATATTGGATGCAAGATCCACATGGGAAACTCATTCCATCGGATGTTCCATATAAGCGAAGGGAATTTCCACTTCCGGACGAACGGGATGATGAGGGCAGAAAAAGAGACTTCTTGGAACTGGAAAAGAAATCGAAACATGACAATATGAAGAGGTTTTCTAACCTATGTGACGATTTAGTAAAACTAGGTGAGTTCTTTCCTTCCTTACATATTACATTGTCCAAAAATAACTGAGTCAAGATGGTAACAGAAATCCATTTTTCCAACACTTTGATCAATCAGGCTGATATTAGTTATTAATAAGCCAATAAAGAGCTGCGCGCAATACCCAGCTTGGATTCGAGCTTCTTTAGTTCTCGACAAATAAAGCACGTTGAAAATTAATAGCAGATGATTTATTAATCTCCTCACGACAAAACACGTGCAAATTAAATATATAAAAAGAACAGCGTTCGCAGCATTATTCTTCGGAGAATGAAAAATATCATAAAATTGGTTCCTTGTTGGAAAAGTTTGGATTTCATTATTTTCAACACAGATCTTGATGTTTTTGGTTCTAAGAGCTCAATGCATGCCTGCTTTTCACCCTGACAAAACACAGGACTAGAGTTTTGACCGCTATATACGTACATAACTCGCAAAACTGCTCCCTAAATGTGTTTGTATTCTGTGTTGTGTATTTTGGGGTTCTGGCTAAGCGACCTAGCTATAGCTGTGACACTAGCTATAGAGCTGGTGTAAATTTAAGGGTTATTTTGAAACAATTAAACAAAAAAAATTACTTATGGATAAAAATTTTTCCGCCCATCTATGGAACCGGTCAAAATGCTCTTTTCGAATTGCTTAGATTTTGTCACTCCTCAGGTTTACCCATTGACCCCCCCCCCCCGCTCCTCCCCCACCCCGATTAGCCGGCAGACAACACATGGAAGAAATTCTGATAAAAAAGTAACATTCTAAACATGCATTGGGACCTTAAACATGATTGCAACTATCTTATTAGATTCCTTTTTGAAGTGACGAGTTTCATTAAACTCTTCATGTAGCCTTTTCTTGCTGGCTGTAAATTTAAGATTATTCAAGGGTGGTATTTCGCGGCAACAAAATGAAAAATGGCAACAATATAAATGAATAAATTAATAAAAAACATTAACTGTATAGTCTAGATCATCATAACTTTCAGAGAGAAAAAAAAAACATTGTAAGATATTGTTTTTTTTTTTTTTTGGTGGTTCGTTTCATTTGGAGATTCGGTGTTAATAAGCTGTGTCCCAAAAATATAACTCCTACACAGTTTTAGATTTTCTTGAACCATATAGTTTCCCACCATCTGTACCACACCACCACATCTTAGAATATGACTCTGGTTGTCTACTCCACACAACGAAAATTCAATTTTTATTTTTATATTTTTAACTTTCTGGAGCGACTTTAGACGTGCGGTGTAAAGTGTGAAATACCGTCTTATTATGCATAAGCCAGTAAAGGAAAACCAGAATCCAAGAGAGTCATTTTTACACGCTCTTCAAAATTCCAGACCAAGCGAAAATTATATCCGCCCAGAAAATGTTACTTTTCTGTCTGCGATTTAAACAGGGGGTGTGAACATTTTATTTCTAACTTGAGCTATCAGGCGATCCAACGGTCAGCAAAAAAAAAAAAAAAAAAAAATCAGGACTTGGAAACTGTCTTAATCGTGATCGATTCGAAGGAGTTGACAGAGTATTAATTTTCAGAAGCTTTGGATGTTTTGTAAATTACTTTTAAAATCATAGCCTATCGATTTGTTGTTTAACAGCTGACCAGTGGAATCGTCAATGTTTAAACACAAAGTGTAAGGATTTGAAAAGTAATTCTGGTCTTTGAATCAGGCAACTGTTCTCGGGGGAATCCCCAGTGGTTCTGCGGAACAAAAAGGTCTAATACACAGCAGAGCGTACCGCCATAGAGGTTAGCCGATGAACGACAACGAGTGTATCGACGCGATACTCCCGGCGCCTCTAAATCCTCTTTAGTTTTTGTGTAAATGAGTCATCTACGCTAGCAAGAACAGGCGAAAGATCTTTACTATATCTTCCTTCTAGCCATTACTGACACACACAGCAATTTTATCTATTTTCTTTTTTTCTGTTTTTGGTTGCGCTTGCCGTTACAGAGGAATGGAATCCATTGGATGAGATAAGAGCGATGGAAGAGCTACGAAGAAAGTCGGAAAAGGCCGATGCTGAGACCGAAGAACGATGGAGAAAGCTTGGCATGCTTAGGTTCTCTTCCATTAATATCTTACTCACTCATCTGCTTACAAAGGGATCTTACTTGATTCTCAAAACATATTTTAGATTCTTTTTTTCCACCTCTCTCAAGTTTGTTAAGAATGCCTCATTTAATTGCTCGTAATAACACCATGCCGGTTTTACAATCAAACTGCAAAAAAAAAAGTGGTGTGAATCCAGGACATATCGCAGTTCGTAACTTCTCAAAAAGAGACAACTGCGGAAAAATAACCAAGATTGATAAAAAAATAGAAGTATGAAATTTAGGAAATAGGTGGTAAGTTAGGGGTGCACGCAGTCGCCTAAAACAAAGAGCGTTGTCGAAAATATTCAACCGCACAGAGACTGAGTTGTCACTTTCACATCTAAAACGATGGATATAATAACTGCATCTTTTGCTAAAGCAACTAATTACTAATTTAACAAGTAAATTTTAGTTAAGTTATATTTCCACATTAAAGAGTCTCCAGGAATTGACACTGCTTATAAGTTAACGAGCTGGATTAGTTAAACATTACTTCGTGGGAAGGATTGTTTTGTAATAACCGCTTATTTTGTGCAGTGGGAGTTTTTTTCAGTCCAAACGTGTTTGCTGTAGAGAGCTTAAACTGTACCAAATAGTTGACAATGTGACAATGGTTTAAGTGGAGCGCTGAGAAATTTTTCGGAAGTCTCAAGTATTTCGCAACTTTCATTTCTAATAGGATCTGTCACTGGATATCGGCATTGTTTTTCTTAATCACTGATCACTTAGCAATATATTTCTACAAGCCTCCCTCACGAAGTATCTTCCTGCTTACCCTCTGTGTGATCGAATGTGTGTCTGCAAGAGATTCTAACAGTTTTTATGGTGAAATACTCACTATTGTATAATATTTTAGCACAAATTCTGCTGCATTGTTAAGAAACAAACCGAGATTGTCAAACGAAATGAAGATCAGAGTAAATTTCGCTAAAATGTCCCATTAAAACTAACCAGAAAAAATCCCGAAATAGCTGCTCCCCTCCTCCCATTGTTATTGTCACAAAACAACAGTATGAATAATCTGAAATAAGTAATTTATGTGCGACTCATAACACAGTGCATTTTTAAGGACGATGATTTTAGTTATTTCAACACTCCCTTTTTATTAGAGCTAATATGCAACTTCACGTTTTCAACTGGCCATGCAGACACCTCTTTTACATTATTTTCTATCTGACCCATAATTAATTTTGCAAATAGCTGAGCCAGTGTCATAAAATTTCAAGTATTTCCGTCTTGTTTATGGCAGTGCAGCACCGGAACCTTAAAGAGGACATACGCAAATAGCAAATCAATTAATTTAATTGATTCTTTTGGGATACTTTGTGTCAAAGTCGAAAATGCTTATTTTTGTCCCAGAATTGCATAATTCCTTCTAAAATGCAGCATCACAAAATTATTGCAAGTCGCAAATAGGCACTCAGCTTAGTAATAAGAACGTTTATGCGTTCTCATAACAAAACATAAAAATGGAAGTATACTTCTTTTATTTTTTTCAGACATTGGGTTAGAGCCTTTGGAATGCGCGATGCCGAAGAGCTCAAGGGTTTAGATCCGAACTCTGAAGAAGCTTTGCAAAAATGCAAATATCTTCGTCGAAAAGAGAAAAGTAATGAGAAAATAGATACAAAGAAACGCTCTACCAAGAAAAAGGACAAACGCAGCAAAAGCAAAGACCCAGCAACAGCTCCACGGTCGAAGAAAAACAGTTGGGCGGTTGAGAATAAAAATCCTGTAACTGGGCTTGAAGCTTGAGCTGGATAGTTAAATAAGAAATGGAGAAACAAGTTGTCAATGCTGTTTTAAAATTGTCTTTTGTTGTGATTGAACAGAATAGGAAAATATTGCAAAAATTTGGGTTTGACTGTTTGGGGTGGTAGTGGCGAATTCGAGGATGGGGGAAGGGGGTTGGGGGGGGGGAGCGTTGAGGGTTTGCAACTGCACAAAAATCCAACACAATTATACCTATTAAACCTCGAGTGTTAAACTCAGTCTGTTTTGAGCCCTGGGACTCCACTCCCACCACCTTGACCAAGACCTGATATCCGCCTCTGGGTAAGGGCTTCAGTTTCTTTTACAACTTTATATCAAAGTCTTGAAATGTCCATTGCATAGTGTTGTTCGTTTCAGACTAATTTCCAGTTAGTCTGTGAGAGAACTATTTCTAGCTCCTAACATCCTAATAAATTGATACTGCATAAATAGCTTTGAAACAGTTTCATGCCTCACATTACTCTGTTTTAGTTCTCAATAAATTCATTTCAGAACCCCCTTTATGTTATTTCTGTTATTCACTATTTAGGTTATACACAGAAAACAATGCGACGTTGCATCAATGTTGAACAGCCATCGCACACCCAACGTCGGATCATATGGAATGCCGTTTTCACATTTATTAGGGAATTAATTTTTGATCTCAAAAATTGATTTTTTGATATCAAGAATTAATTTTTGATCTCATTTTAATATCAATAAATATTTCTTGATATCTCTAAATATTTTTTGATATCCAAAATTATTTTTTGAGATCAAGAATACATTTAGAGATATAAAAAATACAATTACAGATAGCAAAAATGAATTCTTGATATCAAAATGTGGATTTATTGAGATCAAAAATTAATTCTTAATATCAAAAAAGCAATTTTTGAAATCAAAAATTAATTATTGATATCAATAATTCACTAATAAATGTGAAAACGGCATTCCATAATAGCAAAATTGACATATTTAAGAGCAAAATATTAATTTTGAGCTCAATAATTCATTTTCTTTATATTGATATCAAGAATTTATTTCAGATATCATTATTTCAGACTGATACTTTTTGAATTTGTATTTTTAAATCTGCAAACGATTTTTTGATCTCAAAAATTGATTTTTGATATCAAAATATCAGTCTATTCTTTTAAATAGAAAATTCAGAAACACACATCTGTAAATAAATAATGACTGTCCCTGTATACAGAATCTTTATTTTAATTTTTTGCTGTACAAAGAAAGAAGCAATTCTTGAGATCAAAAATTGTGTTGTTATTATTGATCTCAATAATTCAAGTTTTCGTCTCCACAATTTAATTGACGATTCGTTATATTTTATGTAAATGTGGATCTCGCTTGACATTTTCAAGTTTGTGAAATTTATGTTTGATATCAAAAATATATTTTTGCCATCTAAAATTCAATTATTGATAGTAAAATATAAAATAATAAGATCTACATTGATTTATTGATATCTCTAAATATATTTTGATATCAAAAATAAGCATTAAATGTTAAAAAGGCATTCCATAGGATCAATGTGGGTTTTGGTTTTTTCTAAAACTCGAAACAACGTCTACCTTCCAACGTTATATAGCAGACGATTAACCGCGGTCTGATGAACGTTTTGTGAAGGTTGCAAATGGAAGTCGAAAAACATTGCAGAAACGTGGGGAACACGAGGTTTCCTAGAAAGCGACGTTGTATAGACGTCGGGACAAATATTTATCTGGAATTACAGTCAAAGGCAGCTACGATCTTAGTGTTGTCGCCCCTCCATCACAGTACCCCCCACCATTGGGTCATCTCGTCACGCAGATTAAATACGAGTCGATGCCCAAGAAAATTTTTGTAAAGTAGTTGGGAAAGAACTTGCGCGCTCTTGAAAATCTCATATTTTATGTGTGAATTTCGGTCTGCTTTCAAGGTGACCAGTTGTTGCTACAATTTCCAGTAAAACAGAAGGTTTTTTTTGGTTGTGAACACGACGCCTTTACAATGTCCATTTTCCAATGCCCATCCAAAGTCGATTGTTCGACGTCTATTCCATGTTGCACCAAAGATGTCGGTTAGACGTCGGAGAAAATGGCGACGGACTTTAAAATGTTTACTGGTTGGCATCCCATATCTTGGTCTTGTTTCTTTTTTTTTTTTAATTTTAGTTTAAAGTTATTACTGCAATTGAAAAGTCTCGCTGGAATTATTTGAAGCTGGGACACATGGCACACATTAAAACTATGATGGCAACTAGTGAACATCCCAAAATACTTGTGACGTGAACATCGAAGGTCAAGGTTAAAATGTGTGTCCCACTAAGAATATTTTTTATTCACGATATCAGTCTCCGCTCTGATCTCGTTTTTTGAGCCCCAGCACTCTCACAATATAAGCGAAATGTGTAAGCGAAATCTCAGAAATCCTATCTCAAAAATTGTGAGAGATAGAGGGATTTATGCTCTACTCTTATTTGGGATTTACTTTTCGAGAAAATATCCTTAAGAGATTAGTTCAACAGAAGCGGTCAGCATGGAGTGCCAGTTTTTTTTTTTTTTTTTTTTTTTTTTTTTTTTTTGAAAGAAGGGTAATTTTCATTCAGTACAACGCGTTTCCCATAAAAGGGGATTCTTTCGCAACTGCACTTCACGTGTGGTTAAAAGGGGGGGGGGGGTTATGTTCATAAAATAAAAGTTTTGAAAATTTTGAAACTTCCTTAGCAACCAACCAAAATATTAACATTAGGCACAATTTGTGTCCTTGCGTTTATTTCATGTTTTCATATTTACATAACCCCTTTCGGGTTTATGTTGTACCCCACCTCGATAGATCTGGTTTGTGATATTTCACTGCTGTTGCGGTATTCGCTTCAACAATCTGCTGTCTGTGTATTCAAGTATATGAAAGAAACTACCGTAGCTTTGGTCTTACATTTCGGAAATGAGGTTGTGTGTTCGGAAGTTAAAAAATAACAGTACCGAAAAACCTCTTTTAAATGATACTTCTTCAGTTGAAAAAAAAACTTAACATTAGTTTCGCGACAGGCCGTGTGTTCATTCAACTGTGATGCATGTTTACACATTTTGTGAAAGTACATCGATTTTATTATACTTAACATATTCATATTTTACGCAGTTGATATATATATATATATATATATATATATATATATATATATATATATATATATATATATATATATATATATATATATTTACTATGAAGAATTCCTTTTCAAGTAAACCAGCGAAAAATGGCATAACCGCTGGAGGGTGGTGGAGGAGGATAGAATTTTTGTATAGCGGATAAGCAAATGTTAATACTTTCGTCAGTCGATTAATAAAGGGCAGCAGTGGTAATTAGTATTGTGAAATGGCGCGAGTTAAACTGGAATGGAAGATGTACTTGTAACAACCACCGAAAAAAATGTATGAAAAAAAGGACAATGTTGTGAGGAACGTCAATGACATGGGCAAGAATGAGGATTTGATAAGTATTTATTTTGAATCATGAGTCAGGAGAAACAAAGTTTTCTGACCTTAGTGGTCTTTGGCGCCTGCAGCGTCATATTCATTTTATATTCATATCACAGCTATCTGGAGATACCTAATAAAGGTTACAGTAATAGCCACATCAAACCAGAACCAGGCAAGTCTCAAACATTTAGAAACATTCACGTAGGTGAGCTCACTCAATTTTACGAAGCAGCTGGTGATATTGGAGCGATGATAAAGAAATTAAAGGCTCACACTCAAACTAATAATAAAACTCATCAAAATCTGTCACCATTTGGTCCACGATACCTTCCAAATGTCAGCCGTCGACGACGTGTGTTTATCAACGATAGGGTAACAGACGGATCTGGGATTCGGGGATACACAGCGTCACTCAACACAACTGACCCTCTGGGCCTGCCAACACCAGTTCCATATTTATCCAATTTCCGGAATCCTTGTTTTCTGGATAGTTATTACAGATTAAGATGCCTACCATATTTCTTCTTACTTTCTCCGCAAAAGTGTGGGACAACAGATTTATATGATAAGTTATCGATACATCCGAACGTGGTTCAGGCACGAGTTAAGGAATGCCATTGGTGGGATCGTACGAGGTTTGGGGCTTACAATACAAGACACATAAATAAAACACTTAAGATATACACATCACATTATTCAACAGTTGCATTGAAATGTAGAGGATCAGCAGAGGATAAACAGACTTACTGCCCGTATGTCACAGGGGACGGATCTGCATCTCTGCTTTACGATCAGTTACTATGGAAACAAATCCCGCAGAATGGTGGACTGCTCGAACCAGTAGTTCTGACTCCTCATCTAATAAAGCATCTTCTCCCGCATGCCAAATTTATCGTTCTTTTACGCAATCCAACATCGCGCTTGTTTTCGGATTACACCTACTATGATACACTCGCTGGTCGAGTATCCACATCTTCCAGATTCCACACTCTTGTACAGAACGCTATTGTTTGGCTGCAGAATTGCTTCAGCTCCAGACCCAGAAAAGCGTGCTTATATAGCCCACCTTTTGAACGTAATTCACAGCCTCGTAAGTGGCACCCGGATTTATCCTGGAACCCAGTAGTTCGGCTGCGGGCTGGAATGTATGTTGAGTTTCTCAAAGACTGGCTTCAAGTTTTCCCGAGAAATCAGTTTTATTTCGCAAGGTTAGAAGACTACGCAGTGAACAGGGATGCGATTTTAAACGAAATGTTTGAATTTCTTGGAGTAGGTAAATTGCAATTTATTAAAAAATCGCCTAGAAAAAATAAACAAAGAACTAAACTTCAAATGTGGAATAGGACTAAACAAATATTGGACAAGTTTTATGAACCATACAACAGAGATTTAGCTATTCTTTTAAATGATCCAAGGTATACATGGAAGGACAGCTTAGGGAAAATATAGAGCGTTTAAATTGTGGTTTCCAAATATATACACATCCATCCGTTTTATGAGTATTTGAAGTATGAGCTGTTATCCAGATTTGTGATTGGTGAAAGCCTACGAACTGACGGAGTGCGATGTATTTAGTCATATCACTCATTGGTCTCTCTTTTACAACCCATTAATGTGAGTTGTGACAAATAGACCAATTCAGAATGCTTATTTATCGTGGTAATATAGAAATCAACGGTAATTGTTTTTATTGTATGCGCATGAATCTCAGTGCTTTATATATGTTATATATTGAACACTCAAAGTAGGGTGTAAATAAGAGTTCTACCGCACTTTTGCGGTAGAACTCTTATAAGAGTTCTGCCGCACATGATGTATTTGTATGTGAAGAGTTGTGCGGCACTGGGCGCGGCGGACTGGGCGCACAGGGTGGAGGATAGAGTGTGACGAAAGAAAACGTCATATGATGCAAGGATTGCGATTGCGAGCGAAAAGTGTGTTTCCGGTGAAACGTCTCGAGTGAAAGGGTGTGTGTGCGGAGACGGACGGGGTGTGGAGAGAGAGAGACAGAGAGAGACAGAGAGAGAGAAAAGAAGGCGTGAGTGTCTCCAGTGAAGGAGGGTGTGTGTGCCGAGACGGGGTGGAGTTTTTTTTTAAAGCATTTCCCATTCTCATACATACAAAACACGGTTTGTTTGCTTATTTGTTAATAGTTGGCGGCCGCGAGCGAGGCTCCTCGCGGCCAGGAGACAAGCTCCTCACTGAGGTTTATTAGGTTTATTTTAGTTTTTGTAGGTGATGATGTCCCTCGCCTGCCTGCCACACTGGGACATTTGCTGGGAATTGAACAGGAAGCAGTTGCTCTTGTTGTTGCAAGTTAAGCATCTGAAGATGAAGTTGTCTTTCAATGCGTCAACAAATGCCGCTGTAACTGAGCAATGGAGGCAGGCTTGGTGTCCGCAGGGTGCGCAGATGGTCTTTTCACATAAAATGCTATAGTTGCAACCCGGACAAACGGCGTGATCAGCTCGGGTGTAGTACTCAAACCATTCTGGGTATTCTTGATCTTCAATGATGTTTGGTAGATCTTCTCCTAGGATGTTACTTCTTAAGTAAGCTTTTCTGAACTCTCCATCGGCAACGTTTGCAATTCTTTTCCCTGTTGTTATGATCCTATTAAAGGTGACTGGCACGCAGACGGCGTCAACGTTTTTTGGATCTGGAAAAAGTTCCACAAAATACTTTCTGTATGGTTCTTCGCGAAGCTGTGTTGGTTGAAAAAAGCGTGTATAAACGGTGTCGATAGTTAATAGATCTTCGACATGAATTGTAAATTCCATTGTTGCATCCATTGCAAAGGCTTGCAAAGGCTTGCAAAGGCTTGAATATATACTCTGCAGCTGATCAGACCACCCCCCCCCCCCACCCTCCTTGTCAATACACAGAGTACAGAGTATTGACGACCACCCCCCACCCCTCCCCAAGAATCTGTGTTGTCGACCACCCCCCCACCCCTCATCTAGAGTTCTTGACGAAATGGATGGCAGTGTAAACGTCATTTTGTGCAGTTGCGTGATTACGAGATTGGGAAATAACAGCTTCCGCTGTAGCGTTGATGAAGCGCTGTACCACCCCACCCACCCCTCCCCTCCCTCCCCCAGAACTCATATATAAGTGAGGCTGTTGTCAGTGTAGCTACCAGAGGTACACACACAAAGAGGTACACAAGATGAACTCGCCAGCTATTGCCATAGATGACCTGAGCCGTTTCGAAGCCAATGAGGTAGTTAGGATTGTGATGCCGTTGACGGATAAGAAGGCAAAGGCTGAGATGAACTATGCTTTGGAGGAAACTTTACAGTTTCCATCGGCAGTGGCTCCGGTGGAGGAAACGAAGATAGTGCGGAGCAAGGACGGTCGGATGCTAACAACGGAGTGTTACAAGTGCTGGGTGTGGTTGGAGTATGAGGGGCAGCCGCACAATTGCCCGGTGAAGCACAATGCCCCGCGACGTTACTGTTGTAAAACATGTGGTGGATTGCTGCCATACAACTTCACAGCGACATTGCCAGGACCATTGCTTACAGATTGCTGGTGGTGTGGAGCGATGCTGAAGAACTTTGGTTATTATAACTTTCACCCATTCAGATGCTCGAGGAGGCCGTTTACAATGAATGAATTCTACCGCTACCAGTGTGACTGCGGAGAGCCAACGTGTTGGTGAACATCATGGACGGGGGAGGGGGGGTACATCAGCGCTGTGTATAGTGGGGGTTTTTGGTGAACTTTAGACATTGCGGTTTGTGAATGACATTTGCATTTTAACGTTAAATTGTTTAATATATTTTATCACAGACTCTATGTGTTTATAGTGTTGCGAGTTCATCTTGTGTACCTCTTATGTTTAACGTTTTTGGTTATCTTTTAGCATTTGCATTTAACGTTAAATTGTTTAATTTTTATTTTTTACATTGAACGCTAACTTGTTATATTTTATCTGCATGAAATTGTGGTTTATAGTTAAGTGGAAAAGTATTGATGTGAGAATCAACAATAAAATTGTTTTTACTTTCAAACAGCCTCTTTGTGTGTGCGTGTATATAAAAGGGGGGGGGAGGGGAGGGGAAACATCAGTCTTTAGTAGTTGACGGCGGCGGTAGCAGCAAGCAACAGCAAGCAAGGATGGCTATGAATTCAGACACATCAGTGTTTTGTCATGAGTGCAAACGGACATTTCCATTTCTGGACTTGTATGTGGCACATACATGTAAACCAGCAAGGTTGAAACGTGCTATTGAAGAGCTTGTTCAGCAGATAGAAGTGAAGAGACAAAAGACGATGCAAGATAGCATTATCAGACCTGATCCGTTCCTCTGCGGTGAATGTGTAAAGATATTTGCATCTATGGAAGCGTTTGACACACATGTATGCAGGATGCTTCCAAAGACAGTACAAGTAGGGAGAGGGAGAAGAGTGAGTCTTGGTGAAAATGCACAGGAAAGACGGTTTGAGCCTGAAGATGGATCGGATTTATTACTTGAAATGCGGCAACAAGAGAATCGGATTAAGAGACATTTGTTGGAGACCTTAAATCATGGCATGAAATGGTACATTGTCGTGCATGCACGCTTCAAGAAACTGACGGCGAATGCTGAAGGTGTGATGGTAGAACAAGTGGATAATGCTTTTATCAGCAGTCGAACACATATAGCCTACAATCCAGAGGATATTGAACAGGACTTGCCAGAAGCCTATAAAGAATTGTTTATCAAGTTTGATGAACATGAGCGACAAGGGTCTGGCTGGGTGTTGGATAACATCTTGTATATTGAAGTGCATACAGCTACATCAGCACCTCTGGAAGCGAGCAGTTATATCAAACTGCCGAAGAGAGTGAAGGATACAAAGGGTGTGTTAAACATTCAGAATAAAGACAACAAGTGTTTCTTATGGTCAGTACTGGCTCACCTTCACCCTTCAACAAGCAATGACCCACAGCGTGTACATCAATACAAGGTATTTGAGAATGAATTGAAGGTGGAAGGTATGACATTTCCGACACCGACGAAGGACATTCCAAAGTTTGAAAAGGAGAATGATGTGTCCATCAACGTGTTTGGATATGAACAGGATGTCGTTGTTCCGATACAACTGAGTCGAAACACCAGCAGCGCCAGCAGCGCCAACAGCGCGAGAGAAATCAACTTACTTTTGATTAGCAATGACAAGACAAGGCATTATTGTCTCATCAAGAATTTCAGCAGACTGATGGCTTATCGTACCAAGTATAATGGAGTAATGTTTTATTGTTTCAACTGCCTTCACGGGTTTAAGCGACAAGATCTGTTAGACAAGCATCGCGAAGTGTGTGGCAAGCATGGAGCGCAACGTTTATCATTTCCCAAGGAACCCTTCATCAAGTTCAAGAATGTAGCCAAACAACAGCGAGTCCCTTTTGTGATTTATGCCGACTTTGAATGTTTCACGAAAAAGCATGAAGAAGTGAGGTACCAGCATCATCGTCCAAACAGCTTTGCCTATGTGGTTGTGAGCCAGTATGAGACACGCGCCCCAGTCCTGTATCGAGGAGACAATGCTGTGAAAGTCTTTTTAGACCATATGGTGACTGAGCGTGATCGTATTGTGCACGGTTTACAACAGCCAAAGGAGATGGTGATGACTCGCGCAGACAAAGAGGATTTCAGGACTGCGGTCGACTGCTACATTTGTCATGAGCCTCTAGGAGCAGATCGTGTGAGAGATCATGATCATATCAATGGCAAATACCGTGGAGCTGCACATAGTGAATGCAATTTACAATTTCGATTTCGAAAGGATCAGCAGGGGGATAAAGATTCGTTTATCATCCCTGTCTTTTTCCACAATTTGCGAGGCTATGACAGTCATTTGATCATGGAGGAAATTGGAAAGTTCAAAAATGAAACGCTTACGGTCATTCCCAACACCGTTGAGAAATATATTGCATTCACCATGAGCAATCTGAAATTTACGGACAGCTTTCAGTTCATGAGTACGTCTCTACAGAAGTTGGTCTCCAACCTGGCGGCAGAAGGGAAAGAGAACTTTTATCACATGACCTCTCACATTCACGATAGCGACCAGCAAGAGTTACTGTTGAGAAAGGGAGTGTACCCCTACAATTACGTGGATGAGCCATCCAAGTTTGCTGAAACACAACTGCCGTCCAAGGACAAGTTTTACAGTCAGCTTAGTGAAGAAGGCATTAGTGATGAGGATTATGCACATGCACAGAAGGTGTGGGAGACATTCCACTGTACTACATTTGGCGACTACCATGACTTGTACCTGAAATCGGATGTGTTACTGCTGGCTGACGTGTTTGAAAACTTTCGTCACGTATGTCTCAACACCTATCAATTGGATCCTGCCCACTACTATACAGCGCCAGGCTTGTCGTGGGATGCGATGTTAAAAGCGACAAAGGTGAAGTTGGAATTGATCAATGACATTGACATGTACCAAATGGTTGAACAAGGCTTACGTGGAGGAATATCTGTCATCACACACAAGTATGCGAAAGCAAATAACCCCTACGTAGCAGAGTATGATCCCACGAAACCGACCCATTACCTGATGTACCTGGATGCGAACAACCTGTACGGCTGGGCCATGTCACAAAGCATGCCGGAAAGTGGATTCATGTGGGTGAACGAGCCAGAATCCATTGACTTCATGGAAGTGGATGAAGATGACGAGATTGGCTACATTTTAGAAGTGGATTTGGAATACCCACAGGCCATTCATGATCGTCATAATCACTACCCAGTGGCTCCAGAACGGAAATGTGTGAAGGTGGGAGAATTGTCAGAACATAGTGAGAAGCTACGGAAAGATCTCAACATGAAAGGCAAACTTAGTGAAAAGCTTATTCCCAACTTGTGTGGCAAGAAGAAATATGTACTTCATTATAGAAATTTACAGCAATATGTGTCACTGGGATTGGAAGTCACGAAGGTGCATCGTGCCATCATGTTTGCACAGAGCAAATGGTTAGCGAAATACATCTCGTTGAACACGGAAAAGAGAAAGTTGGCCAAGAACCCGTTTGAGAAAGATTTTTTCAAATTGATGAACAACTCTGTGTTTGGCAAAACCATGGAAAATGTGAGAAAACGCATCCATGTGGAACTCGTTCACCAGGAAAAGCGGTTCAAGAAAGTTGTAGCCAAACCGTCATTCCACCAATTTAGAATTTTCAACGAAGATTTGACCGCGGTACATTTACACAAAGTGGATTTGCTTCTGGATAAGCCCATTCAAGTCGGCTTCACCATTCTCGACCTCAGCAAAGTGCTCATGTTTGACTTTCATTACAACTACATCATGACCAAGTATCCCGACGCCAAGTTGTTGTTCAGCGACACCGACAGTCTATGTTACGACATAGAAACGGATGATATCTACAAGGATATGCAGGAAGATGCCGACTTGTTCGACACAAGTGACTATCCCCCCAATCATTTCCTGCATTCCAACGTGAACAAGAAAGTGCTTGGGAAAATGAAAGATGAGACGGCGGGCATTCCCATTGAAGAGTTTGTTGGACTTCGGCCGAAAATGTACAGCATGATGTATGGTGGGAAAGAAAAACATACGGCTAAAGGTATCACTTACGCGTGTCAAAGACGGATGAAACATGAGCAGTATAAAGACAGTTTGTTCAACCAAACGCAGATGATGGTGACAGGACACACCATTCGAAGCTATGACCACCAGATTTTCTCGGAGAAGTTGAGGAAAGTAGCTCTCTCCCCCTTTGATGATAGGCGATACGCGTTGAATGATGGCTATTCCACTTTGGCGCATGGGCATTACAAGGCAGCCAGGGCGGTGGCAGCCAGGGCGGCGGCAGCAGCCAGGGCGGCAGCAGCCAGGGCGGCAGCAGCGGCAGCAACAGTATAAAAGGGGGGGGGGGACTCTCACCACAACTTCAGAGTGAGTTGAGAGTGAGTTGAGGGTGAACATGAAGAGATCTGCAACAACAACGGATATGGATACTCTAGCAGATACGGTGAAAGACTTGAACGTGAACAATCCCGCCACCACCACCACCACCACCACTATCAAGAAATTAAAAGTGGAGACGGCGACGGCGACACCACAGTCGTGGGATGGAATGCTTTCTCTAGGCAATGGAAAGTATATCAAGATTATGAAACAAAGCGATGAAGGTGTGGTGAACATTCGCAAGTACCGCAGAGATGAGGGGACTGGAAGGAACCGTCCTACGAAAAAGGGTATCTTGCTGACCATACCTGAATGGAAAATGTTGAAGAAGCAGGTGAAAGAAGTGGATAAAAGGCTTCGCAGACAAGACGACAACGCATAACCAGGTAACCCCCATCATGAATGCACTCATGTTAAACGATGGTGTTTACCTTAAAGTCAATGAGAGGAATGAAGTGATGATGGGTTCTCGGAGATGTTCTGCTTATCAGTTTAAACCTGAAGTGTGGAAAGACTTTAAAAACATACCGCTTGAAGCTGGGTTTAAACGCAGACTTGAAATAAACTGGAAGTGACGGTGGCTGAATATGATTCGAACATACGTGTGACATTCTGTAGAAATCTTTTACAGGATTATCCAAAGGATTATAAGGGAGTTGTGCCAGACACACCCTATGCACAGTTGATCTTCTTTGATATCAAGAACTGGCGCACAATCTTACGATTCCTAGAAGCTATACAGCATCCACTGTTCGACATCCTCCGAGTATAAAATACACACAGACGAGATGGAAGACGACTATTTGATGGATTATGAACCCATGACATATGGGTTCTCCTATCTGAGAAATTTATGTGATGACATTGTGCTACGGCATTTTGGACAGTATCTCGTCCTATCGCTTGATGACCAATCCGTGTTGAAGGATCACCTAGACAAGTTGAGAATACCCGGCTTTCTCCTAGCAGTCTCGGATGAATTAGAAGTGCGTGTGACTGAGAACGGTTTAGACGTGTTTGTACAATTTCGCCAATATGACGAGCTTACAGAAGGCTGCGACATCATCACCCTCAGCACCGTGGAATGGAACGCGCTGTTACACGCATTGGATTGGGAAGAATCTTCTGCTTGAATTCAAAGAGGATGGAATACAACTCAAGCGGGGTACCAAATCCATTGAGGTGACACAGCCTATGCGGCTGATGCGGCTGATGCCGCTGATGGACATGGAAGAAGGATATGAACTGAAACTGTCTGAACATGAAACTGTGAAAGTGATAAAGTTTGGTGATGTGTGTTATGTGAGCTTTCATAGCATTTACAAACGTGGATGTAATGTCTATGATACCTATATTAATTTAAATTCTAATGAATGGCATGCATTGATCCATGTATTGAAAGAAGAAACTTGTAAATAAAACACAATAAAAACAAGATCAGTTTGAAACTTGAGTCTTTTTATTTTATTTTATTTTTATTCAACAACTTAACTACAGCTTAACTACACCCCCCATTAATAAAACAATGGTTTATAATGTCTATAGACAAAATCCTTTACAATAAAATCCCCATCCTTTCTTTTTAATATATTCACAATGTCAAACATACTCTGACCTCGAGCTCTATGCCATATATAATAGACACAATAAAAACCACACGCCGATGATATCGGCGTTTGTAATGAGATGGAATTATACATATAGTCCTTTCTTAAAAACGTTTCTAAACGCTCATCGAGAGGGAACAGTCCATAAGAGTCAAAGTATTCCACAGGGTCTTTGTCATAATACACTGCCACCCAATGCTCTCCTGGTTCATCATGATCGTCGGTGTTGATGACATAGGCACCGCGTTGTAAAGACGGTGGTAACTGGTCCATGGCAAACACACCTTGAAACAAGTCTTTGGTCGCGGCATCATGGCTCAGGATAGCTTCGATCTGCTTCGTGTTCATGACTGGTAGTCGAATTGGATGCTACGATTGGCACTGATCTCAATAATGTTGTCAAATTCAGCATAGACGATGACATTGATGGTAGGTTGCAAAGCCCTAGCAAAGTTCATTTCTAGCCGCAAATTCCCATGCTTGATCAGGGGAAAATGATCAGCTCCATCATAATCCGGTGTTAAGTCGAACGAAAATAAAGAATACCCTCTAGGCCAATCTTCCCTTTTTATAACGGAGCTTTTCTCACCATTCAATCGGTCAAACGATTTGTAAAGCGTTTCAAAAGCGTCTAGGTACTTGTCCTGTGGAATGTCAAGCTTGAGCGGTTTGGACAGGACTGGTTCACCATCCGTGTACAGTTGCATATAGTTCAGATCAAAATGTTTGAAATCATATGGATTCCTCGCGACTGACCCACCAAAGGCTTCGTTATGAACCAGACCAATGACAATGCGATGTGGCAATTGACCCAAAAAGATGTTGTCTTTCACAAAAGACCGAAACCCTGCCGGAATGGCCAAGACTTTACATTCTTTTCTAGTGATGATGATCTTGGCAGGACTTTTCAGCAATGCGTCTGTATGCCCTAACTGAATGCCTGGACTCATCCTCACTTTGCGAATGGTTAAAAATGCCTCTTTCACTTCTACCTTATAGGTATTATCTGCAGCCATCAATACATAATCATCTTTCTGTCTATGGAAACGCAACTTCAAACTGATGCCATTCGGAAGATAGCGATCCTGCTCAAACAAATCTATCCTTAAGCCACCTGCCAGCATAAACTCACGGCTGAGACGTGTATGCAAATAACGATGGTGTAAGCCATTGTTTCCTTGCTCAGCTAGATCACTACCGTCGGCATTGACATGAAACCCGGATACATAGCGTTCATGATTAGGCCTTTTCACCTCATGACTATTCATCGACCCAGCAGTATCCTTGTACATGAGCCGCAGAGAGCGCTCGGAATGGAGACTTTCTTCCGAATCATGGATGAGATGCGAGATCATGCTGGTATACCCATGGGTGTTGTTACTATGAGATACCAACCGATCATTCAGAAACAATTCAATATTAGACCATAGCCCGTTAAACACATCATTGATGCAGGAGACCTGATCCTCTGGGCCACACGCTGTTCCATCGGCCTTTACAATGCGGCATACAATATGAAGTTTGCTGTTCTTTAAATTCAGATATTCTTCTGTACTCGCAGGAATGTAGAATTCTATGGGAGCACCCTCTCTAATGGTCGTCAGTGGTTGATAGTCGACATTATAACTTTTCTCTACAGCCGTTTGCGTTGGCGGTACGTGAAACCATTCCAATGGTGAAAGACTGCATTCGCACGAATGATTGTGAATGAGAGACATGATTTCTTCTCTAAAAGATATCTCTTTTATGCTTTTTTGATGTTATCCGTCTAGCTGTTTTTCGTCTTCTAGCACGTTTCATCGGTTGCACTCTCTTTTTATGTACATCACCACCACCAAACACACGCTGTGCTACTCGGCCCGTCACATCTTTCGCAACATTCTTTGCAGCCTTCTTAAGATGTGGCGCAACGATCTTAGCCCCAGCCTTAAGTAGTGGAATAGCTCTACGAGCCAATGATCCCAGTATTGAACCAATACCATCCCCATATTGAATTCGCGCTCCTTTGAATCCTGGTAATTCTCCACCCACTTGTCGAAGAAAATGGTTGCGATATGCAGACGGATCGTGTGTGTAGGCTTTCATAGTGCTTTTGGTCGAAAATGGAGTTTACAAATCACCTTTCCAGTTTGAAATGGAACAGTATGGCCTGTGTCGTCCTTTATATTCATCTCTATCATGTCAAATTTGGATGTGTTTACAGGAACATAGTGCGGTTCGTTGTACGTTTTCATAACAATCTCACCATCATGGCCTTGTATCCCAACAGAACGTAGCAAGGGCACATAATAATCCCCAACCACTTGTGGTTCACAAATACTACAATACACATACAGTGTATAAAAGCCCTGTTTCACATCGGCTTTATGGTCAGCTCTACATGTTTCAGTATACCAGTGATCTGGGATAAATCCTAAAATCTCAGCTAATCCAGTGGAGAAGGACACTTCATAGCCATAATCGAGAAATAGAAACACGCGTCGTCTAATTCTATCATACTTTAGCCGAATAATAGCTTCTTCTTCTCCTGTAAGGTCCTCGGAGTTAGCCACTCCTTCATTCACTGCCTGACATAGTTCTTGTATGGTTCTGTAGTACCCATGAGGAATATCGATAGTGCCCAATGTATCTATGCGTCGATACTGAATAGAATAGTCCATTCTATGTCTCATGGTTGACCATGTATGTGGATATTGAATTTCAGCTAGAGCCACTTCATATCGTCCATTCAGATAGATGGTTCGAGGCATACGAATTTGATAATTCGAAGCCTTGTTGTTGGGATAATAATTCATACTCGCATTGCTAGGCAAAGTAATGTAAAAGCTTGTCGACTCCATGGTGGACCTCAAATGGTATGGGTGCGTCGTCGTCGTTGCCTATATACCTCACCAGGTACCTCAGGACAGCGCGCGCCATTCGACCAAGTATGCCAAGTCTCATCCTCATTCACATGGTCTTTTATTTCTCCTTCACAACACGCACTTGTACATCGGATCTTCACGGGAATAGTCACGGGAATAGTCTCTTCCTGGCCACCACCACCACAACACCATAGCTCTTTTGTTAAAAATTTTCCCATCCTTTAGGAAACTGTCTTTGCTGACGCTGGTTCATTTCTGTGGCAATGTCTTCACGAGTGGTCTTTTTACTAAACGTCGTTTTTGGAATATTCGCATCGACAATTTCCTGGATAAACGGATGCCAGCAATGGGGTGGTATGGTTCGGTCTTTTCTTCTTGTCGCCACCAATGCTTCTTTCATCAAATCAACCATGTTAGAATTTGTAATGATCTCGCCCGTTTTCAACACAAGTTCATTCTTCTCTGTCCATGTCGTACCATGTTTCTTCAGTTCTGCTAAAAGTTGTATCACTTTTCCATGATAGATAGGTTGAAAATGACTTAACACTCGCTTTTCTAGTGGTGGTGGTGGTGGTGGTGGTGCTGGTGCTGATGAGCGGCGCTGTTGCTGGGACTGACTTGTTCGTAGATGACGGCCAAGAAGTTGAGACATTTCCATGGCCTTTTCACGCGTTCGTTTCCCACGTAAAAGTGTCTTGACTTTTCTTTTGATGGCACCCCCCTTCTTTTCTAATAACAGGTTGTATTCCTGTTCAGGAATGAGAACCATTTTCATAGCATGCTTCATTTTAACAGCAGCTTGGCTAACAAGGGCAATGCAAATCTAGCAATCACTCCAATGAATCCTCCTTTCTGATTCACCAACTTCTTTTTTCGTCGAAGGGATATCTTCTTGTCTGCCAGAGTACCTAGGGTATGACGCTCACGCTGGAATACCTTATACCGTTTTGCGCTTAAGGGTAAATGTCCTCGCAATATATTCAAACAAATTTCAAACAAGCTCGTTAATTCCTCCTTCGTAGCTTGCTTTAGCAAGGATTTGCGCCGTCTAGACCCACTGCGTGCAAGCAAATGAAGAAAAGGCTGGTTCGCTCGAATACGTTTAGACATCTTGACTGTGAATGGTTAAATGGGTTGGTTCTTGGTCATACACTGCTTTATCAATATATATATAATGTGTATCTTTTGGTAAAATGCCTGTACGAATACGCAGTTGATCATTCGTCTTCGGCTTCAAGTCAATGAACAAATAACCATGGGGTTTGCTGGTAGCATCTTGATAGGCTTCTATGAGAAATTGAGCTCTTCCAGGATACATTTGCCGCGCCAATGTACTGACTTGCTGACTGTCTCTCGGATTTTTAAACAAAATGATATAATGGGTATTCAAACTAATAGTGCGCATCTCTTTCCCATGATGGAACAAATTATGCACAATAAAGATGATACTTAGATTTTGATGACTGCTACCCACACTAAAGAGACGTGTCATACGTTCATCGCTATGGCATTTGGTCATTAAGTCATCAAGGATGAGTACGTTTGGCTTTTTCGGGTTAAAACGCTCTTCAATGTCATCTGGAATGCCTTGGTAAAATGTCACACCTTTCATTCCCTTGTACAAGGGCTGATCGGCTGCATAGAGCCATAAAATGTTTTTCGGAGAGGGGTGAATCAACTTTTGTTCTAGAATTTCCCTGACCAGAGACGTCTTGCCACTGCCTGTAGGTCCAGAGACCAAGCATGTAAAGGGATGCTTCATCTGTGAATGTCTGTTTCTTTCACCCAACTGTTAAACTTGTTTGGCCAACCTAACCACTTGACAAATAATTCTTTCACACCTCCTCCTCCTCGCCTTTTACGTGTTTTCAAGACTTTTTCAATTCTGTACACAGATTCAATATCTTTGGTCACTTTCTGCAGTTCTTCCTCATAGAAATGCCCATCAATATCTTCGTCTAAAAAGTCTTTCACACGATACAAATGTATTCCCTGCTTCTTACAACGATGTGTGACTATGAAGACTTCTTGCGTCCATTTAACGTGATAATCCCGTTGAAACACATATTTAACGTGGGAAATGCGCACATGATCGCCAATGTTGAACTTGTACTTCTTCTTCTTCTTCGGTTTCAATTTTAGTTTGTCGACATACATATACTTCCACACTTTCGATTCGTTGTCTTTACGAATCTCGGCTGGAGCATACTTATTCGGGAGGGAGCCATGAGGTCTATGGTTGTAGTTGTACACCAAGTCTGGAAGGATGTCTAAGTAACGGTAAGTTTGATTATGTAGAAAATACCGATACATCATCCCCTTTAGAGTACGAATGACTCTCTCAGCAAAGTTGGCTTTGGTTTCATTCTTTGTGGTATAGGCATGAATGCCCTCTTTCTTCAAAAATGCTTTGACCCATCTGTTTTTAAATTCCGTGCCTTTATCGGACCTTAGAGTGCGTGGCCTTCGGGGTGTGTCATGAAAATTTTTTTGAAAGGCTTGTATGACGCTGGTATGTGATTTATTAGGGATTGGCTGTACCCATACACATTTGGAAAACACATCAATGACAATGAGTAAAAAGCGTGTGCCATCATTATAGGGAGCTATGTTTCCCATATCAGCCAAATCCACATCCCACATGTCATCAATGCCTCGTGTAATCACACGTTGTCTTTTGAACCTGTATTTGACAGGTTGGAATAAACTGAATGTATCTTGGTCCTGTAGCCATTTCTTCACTTGCGACTGTGTCACGGGTTGATCATGTTTTCTTAAGATGTGATACAGTTTGTAAGGACCAGCAAATGCCCCGGGCTGTCCAGGTTTGAAGTACATATTGGTCAAGTAGTCTTTCCACGTCGTCATCGACATGGTCACGCCTCTACTAGAGCAGCAGCAGAGTAGTAGAGTAGCAGAGTAGCAGAGTAGCACTTGCTTGACGTCTCGAGTGAAAGAGGGGCTGCTTACGGGACACACTGGACACGGTCTATTGGCCACTGGAAGAGTAGCCACTTGCTTGACCCGTCTCGTTGACGTCTCGAGTGAAAGAGGGGGCTGCTTACGGGACACACTGGACACGGTCTATTGGCCACTGGAAAGGGGGGGGGGAGGCATGTGAAGTTTTTTTTTTTACGAGACCGTTCACACCGAATGAAAACCACCTTCTCAACAGAACAGCTTTATTATTTAACTCAACCAAACTTAACTCCACAAGTTTTTTACAAATCAAGTATAGATACAATGGTGTGAATCACTGGAGACCATTGGTCTTCAATGAATACTAGCCAATGACTGAGTTCATCAAGTGTTATCGTATCTACACCATATTTCTCACAACGCTGATTTGCATTCTCTAACACTTTATCTAAATGAATATAATATTTAGCTTCATTCCAATAAGTATAGACACATGCAAAATGACAAGTATGTTCTGAACACTCTTCAAGTTGGCAAGCAGGACATACTAAACAGGCAAACTTTTTTACAGCTAATAACATTTCTTCACAATAAGCTTTTTGCACAATATATTGTCTCAGTGTCATGTCCGCCATGATACAGCGCTCTCTAGCGCGCTCTCTAGCGCGCTCTCAGTCTTTAGAGAGCACTACCTTCCCCACACTCTTCACAAGTTTGTCAAGTTCAGTCTGGGGTTCTCCACGTCGCCACACCCGGACTGGTGAGCGGCTGAGTGAGCGTTCTCCACGTCTCCACACCCGTGAGCGGACTGGTGAGCGGCTAGGCGGCGACGGCGGCGGCGGCGACGGCTGAGTGAGCGGCGATGGTGGAGGCACAGTCTCTTTTATACCCCGGTCACACAACAGTTCCACAAGATTCTCCATGTTGACTTTGGTTTACTCTAACATGTCTTCCTCCTGCAATAAAATATGTTTTAATATATCTGCTACTTCTTCTATCATCTTCTTTCTTTGTTCACGTTGAAACCACTCACATAAAATTAAATTTGCTGGCAAGAAAAACATTGTTAGCTGCGCTGCTGCTGCTGCTGCGCTGAGTTAGAATTGTTAGTGTTAAAAGGGGGGGGGGTTTGGCTTACCTGACAAGGCTGACAAAGCTGCTCGGTTTCTTCCTCCTCAAATCCACAGCAGTCTCTCAAATAATCCACCACGGTGTAATATGCTTCTACATCATTGCGGGCAGAATAGAGTGCAGAAGTCAAAGTCAGGATCTTCTTCGAGTCCAATTGTGGCACATTCTCCAAGAAATCGTGAATAGAGTTCAATCACATCAAGACTGTGATGTACAACATCCCAGTAAGCGTCCAAGTGATAAAGCTGATAGTCTGGAGTGCCGCAGCAAGCAAGTTTAGCAATCATCAAGTCAATATAAGCTTTTCTAAAACATGCGTCCATCTTTGCAGTGTGTGTGGGGCTTCTACTGTGCTTCACAGACCTTAAGTACTCCACACTTGCCGCAGAAGTTGTTTGGTTCACACATCATGCAATTGTACTTGTGGCAGTGGCAATCATAATCCTCCATATATCCGCAAGCACCGCAATAGTCGCACGTAAGTCCAAGTTGATTTTGTACATCCATATTCTCCAACTGAATTTCAGCCTGTCTTTTCTTGGATAACTTTGACACCTTCATCCGATCATACTTTTGCAGCTTGATGATCGTTTTCTCACCATGGCATTCCGTACACGGCGGTTCAACTAACGCTGAGTCGATGTGAGCCATCTCCTGAAGCAGTGTCTCCCATTCACCATCATTCATGTTGATGTAATGTGTGTATTCTTTCCCTTCAAACCGTGATGTACGCACGAAGCTCACATAGCGCATGCCTTGATATGAAATGACTTCAAGCCACTTTGTTTCCGTTAAGTATAGTTTGAAGCCAATGTCACGGCATTTTTTCACGTTCTGACACACAATCTTCCACAAAGATGGTGAATAAGCGCACCATCTCTCTCCACGTTTGATGCGTAGAAATAAGCCATATTGTCCAGACTCCACAGTAATGGTTAAGTTTGCACTAATTTTAAAACTGCTGCCGCCGCCGCTGCGCTGCGCTGCTGCGTTGCTTGCTGCGTTGCTTGTCTTGTTCTCCATGACTGCTACACTGTACTGTACACTGTACTGATGAGGTCCACACACACCCCCTCTTTTATACCCAACCATCCGCCGCTGAGTCAAGCTTTTCAAACTTCTTGCAAAGCTTTGAATTCACTTCCACTCGTCCATGGTTGAATCGAACAAGGTCTGATACATTCGTCGTCAATGGCACATCATCATCAAAATGTAAAATGATCCTTGCAGCTACAACTAACATGAGCTCCACTGCCCAAATTGTATTCGCGTGGATAAATGCTGAATCAATGTCGTAATAGGATAGTATATGTAGATCTTCGCATTCACGTAGAAACGAGTGGATGAAACAATCACTTGGAATGGTCTTTCCAACAGCTTCCCAATGCTGATGCAAATTCTTCACTTGCCACATCCATTCCGATTCAAAAGCAGGAAGATTTGAAAACATCCAGTCAGCATAGTTTACTTTGAACACATCATCCATAGTCTCTGCACATCTGTAAAATGTGGAAGACATTGCGAGTGAGACTTCGCCGCCGAGCCGCCGCCGCCACCGCCGCCCCCCCCTTTTATACCAGGTGGGAAGTTTTTACATGTAAGTTTTCATGAGATGCTTGTAAAATCGTGGAGTCATCTCATTGAAACCATCCAGAAAGGCTGTTGGTAAACCACCTGTTAAAGATTGTCTCATGACAATCACTAGAAAGTCGCCTGGTTTCCGATGCCCTAGTATCCATTGAAACAGCATTGACATGGTGAAATGTCCTTTTTCATAGAGGTAGGCCATCATATCATACACCTTAATGCGTTCTTCAAGGTATTTGAAACCATGTAGCATCATCTTTGCACATTTGGAATCGCGACCCTCATTCACTTGCTCCGGCTCTGGCAGACACAACGCCTTAAACTGTTCCTCATGAAGGAGTTTAAACAGATTGGCTGTACCCATACACATTTGGAAAACACATCAATGACAATGAGTAAAAAGCGTGTGCCATCATTATAGGGAGCTATGTTTCCCATATCAGCCAAATCCACATCCCACATGTCATCAATGCCTCGTGTAATCACACGTTGTCTTTTGAACCTGTATTTGACAGGTTGGAATAAACTGAATGTATCTTGGTCCTGTAGCCATTTCTTCACTTGCGACTGTGTCACGGGTTGATCATGTTTTCTTAAGATGTGATACAGTTTGTAAGGACCAGCAAATGCCCCGGGCTGTCCAGGTTTGAAGTACATATTGGTCAAGTAGTCTTTCCACGTCGTCATCGACATGGTCACGCCTCTACTAGAGCAGCAGCAGAGTAGTAGAGTAGCAGAGTAGCAGAGTAGCACTTGCTTGACGTCTCGAGTGAAAGAGGGGCTGCTTACGGGACACACTGGACACGGTCTATTGGCCACTGGAAGAGTAGCCACTTGCTTGACCCGTCTCGTTGACGTCTCGAGTGAAAGAGGGGGCTGCTTACGGGACACACTGGACACGGTCTATTGGCCACTGGAAAGGGGGGGGGGCATGTGAAGTTTTTTTTTTTTACGAGACCGTTCACACCGAATGAAAACCACCTTCTCAACAGAACAGCTTTATTATTTAACTCAACCAAACTTAACTCCACAAGTTTTTTACAAATCAAGTATAGATACAATGGTGTGAATCACTGGAGACCATTGGTCTTCAATGAATACTAGCCAATGACTGAGTTCATCAAGTGTTATCGTATCTACACCATATTTCTCACAACGCTGATTTGCATTCTCTAACACTTTATCTAAATGAATATAATATTTAGCTTCATTCCAATAAGTATAGACACATGCAAAATGACAAGTATGTTCTGAACACTCTTCAAGTTGGCAAGCAGGACATACTAAACAGGCAAACTTTTTTACAGCTAATAACATTTCTTCACAATAAGCTTTTTGCACAATATATTGTCTCAGTGTCATGTCCGCCATGATACAGCGCTCTCTAGCGCGCTCTCTAGCGCGCTCTCAGTCTTTAGAGAGCACTACCTTCCCCACACTCTTCACAAGTTTGTCAAGTTCAGTCTGGGGTTCTCCACGTCGCCACACCCGGACTGGTGAGCGGCTGAGTGAGCGTTCTCCACGTCTCCACACTCGTGAGCGGACTGGTGAGCGGACTGGTGAGCGGCTAGGCGGCGACGGCGGCGGCGGCGACGGCTGAGTGAGCGGCGATGGTGGAGGCACAGTCTCTTTTATACCCCGGTCACACAACAGTTCCACAAGATTCTCCATGTTGACTTTGGTTTACTCTAACATGTCTTCCTCCTGCAATAAAATATGTTTTAATATATCTGCTACTTCTTCTATCATCTTCTTTCTTTGTTCACGTTGAAACCACTCACATAAAATTAAATTTGCTGGCAAGAAAAACATTGTTAGCTGCGCTGCTGCTGCGCTGCTGCTGCTGCTGCGCTGAGTTAGAATTGTTAGTGTTAAAAGGGGGGGGGGAGTTTGGCTTACCTGACAAGGCTGACAAAGCTGCTCGGTTTCTTCCTCCTCAAATCCACAGCAGTCTCTCAAATAATCCACCACGGTGTAATATGCTTCTACATCATTGCGGGCAGAATAGAGTGCAGAATCAAAGTCAAAGTCAGGATCTTCTTCGAGTCCAATTGTGGCACATTCTCCAAGAAATCGTGAATAGAGTTCAATCACATCAAGACTGTGATGTACAACATCCCAGTAAGCGTCCAAGTGATAAAGCTGATAGTCTGGAGTGCCGCAGCAAGCAAGTTTAGCAATCATCAAGTCAATATAAGCTTTTCTAAAACATGCGTCCATCTTTGCAGTGTGTGTGGGGCTTCTACTGTGCTTCACAGACCTTAAGTACTCCACACTTGCCGCAGAAGTTGTTTGGTTCACACATCATGCAATTGTACTTGTGGCAGTGGCAATCATAATCCTCCATATATCCGCAAGCACCGCAATAGTCGCACGTAAGTCCAAGTTGATTTTGTACATCCATATTCTCCAACTGAATTTCAGCCTGTCTTTTCTTGGATAACTTTGACACCTTCATCCGATCATACTTTTGCAGCTTGATGATCGTTTTCTCACCATGGCATTCCGTACACGGCGGTTCAACTAACGCTGAGTCGATGTGAGCCATCTCCTGAAGCAGTGTCTCCCATTCACCATCATTCATGTTGATGTAATGTGTGTATTCTTTCCCTTCAAACCGTGATGTACGCACGAAGCTCACATAGCGCATGCCTTGATATGAAATGACTTCAAGCCACTTTGTTTCCGTTAAGTATAGTTTGAAGCCAATGTCACGGCATTTTTTCACGTTCTGACACACAATCTTCCACAAAGATGGTGAATAAGCGCACCATCTCTCTCCACGTTTGATGCGTAGAAATAAGCCATATTGTCCAGACTCCACAGTAATGGTTAAGTTTGCACTAATTTTAAAACTGCTGCCGCCGCCGCTGCGCTGCGCTGCTGCGTTGCTTGCTGCGTTGCTTGCTGCGTTGCTTGTCTTGTTCTCCATGACTGCTACACTGTACTGTACACTGTACTGATGAGGTCCACACACACCCCCTCTTTTATACCCAACCATCCGCCGCTGAGTCAAGCTTTTCAAACTTCTTGCAAAGCTTTGAATTCACTTCCACTCGTCCATGGTTGAATCGAACAAGGTCTGATACATTCGTCGTCAATGGCACATCATCATCAAAATGTAAAATGATCCTTGCAGCTACAACTAACATGAGCTCCACTGCCCAAATTGTATTCGCGTGGATAAATGCTGAATCAATGTCGTAATAGGATAGTATATGTAGATCTTCGCATTCACGTAGAAACGAGTGGATGAAACAATCACTTGGAATGGTCTTTCCAACAGCTTCCCAATGCTGATGCAAATTCTTCACTTGCCACATCCATTCCGATTCAAAAGCAGGAAGCTTTGAAAACATCCAGTCAGCATAGTTTACTTTGAACACATCATCCATAGTCTCTGCACATCTGTAAAATGTGGAAGACATTGCGAGTGAGACTTCGCCGCCGAGCCGCCGCCGCCACCGCCGCCCCCCCTTTTATACCAGGTGGGAAGTTTTTACATGTAAGTTTTCATGAGATGCTTGTAAAATCGTGGAGTCATCTCATTGAAACCATCCAGAAAGGCTGTTGGTAAACCACCTGTTAAAGATTGTCTCATGACAATCACTAGAAAGTCGCCTGGTTTCCGATGCCCTAGTATCCATTGAAACAGCATTGACATGGTGAAATGTCCTTTTTCATAGAGGTAGGCCATCATATCATACACCTTAATGCGTTCTTCAAGGTATTTGAAACCATGTAGCATCATCTTTGCACATTTTGAATCGCGACCCTCATTCACTTGCTCCGGCTCTGGCAGACACAACGCCTTAAACTGTTCCTCATGAAGGAGTTTAAACAGATTGGCTGTACCCATACACATTTGGAAAACACATCAATGACAATGAGTAAAAAGCGTGTGCCATCATTATAGGGAGCTATGTTTCCCATATCAGCCAAATCCACATCCCACATGTCATCAATGCCTCGTGTAATCACACGTTGTCTTTTGAACCTGTATTTGACAGGTTGGAATAAACTGAATGTATCTTGGTCCTGTAGCCATTTCTTCACTTGCGACTGTGTCACGGGTTGATCGTGTTTTCTTAAGATGTGATACAGTTTGTAAGGACCAGCAAATGCCCCGGGCTGTCCAGGTTTGAAGTACATATTGGTCAAGTAGTCTTTCCACGTCGTCATCGACATGGTCACGCCTCTACTAGAGCAGCAGCAGAGTAGTAGAGTAGCAGAGTAGCACTTGCTTGACGTCTCGAGTGAAAGAGGGGCTGCTTACGGGACACACTGGACACGGTCTATTGGCCACTGGAAGAGTAGCCACTTGCTTGACCCGTCTCGTTGACGTCTCGAGTGAAAGAGGGGGCTGCTTACGGGACACACTGGACACGGTCTATTGGCCACTGGAAAGGGGGGGGGGCATGTGAAGTTTTTTTTTTTACGAGACCGTTCACACCGAATGAAAACCACCTTCTCAACAGAACAGCTTTATTATTTAACTCAACCAAACTTAACTCCACAAGTTTTTTACAAATCAAGTATAGATACAATGGTGTGAATCACTGGAGACCATTGGTCTTCAATGAATACTAGCCAATGACTGAGTTCATCAAGTGTTATCGTATCTACACCATATTTCTCACAACGCTGATTTGCATTCTCTAACACTTTATCTAAATGAATATAATATTTAGCTTCATTCCAATAAGTATAGACACATGCAAAATGACAAGTATGTTCTGAACACTCTTCAAGTTGGCAAGCAGGACATACTAAACAGGCAAACTTTTTTACAGCTAATAACATTTCTTCACAATAAGCTTTTTGCACAATATATTGTCTCAGTGTCATGTCCGCCATGATACAGCGCTCTCTAGCGCGCTCTCTAGCGCGCTCTCAGTCTTTAGAGAGCACTACCTTCCCCACACTCTTCACAAGTTTGTCAAGTTCAGTCTGGGGTTCTCCACGTCGCCACACCCGGACTGGTGAGCGGCTGAGTGAGCGTTCTCCACGTCTCCACACCCGTGAGCGGACTGGTGAGCGGACTGGTGAGCGGCTAGGCGGCGACGGCGGCGGCGGCGACGGCTGAGTGAGCGGCGATGGTGGAGGCACAGTCTCTTTTATACCCCGGTCACACAACAGTTCCACAAGATTCTCCATGTTGACTTTGGTTTACTCTAACATGTCTTCCTCCTGCAATAAAATATGTTTTAATATATCTGCTACTTCTTCTATCATCTTCTTTCTTTGTTCACGTTGAAACCACTCACATAAAATTAAATTTGCTGGCAAGAAAAACATTGTTAGCTGCGCTGCTGCTGCGCTGCTGCTGCTGCTGCGCTGAGTTAGAATTGTTAGTGTTAAAAGGGGGGGGGGGGGGTTTGGCTTACCTGACAAGGCTGACAAAGCTGCTCGGTTTCTTCCTCCTCAAATCCACAGCAGTCTCTCAAATAATCCACCACGGTGTAATATGCTTCTACATCATTGCGGGCAGAATAGAGTGCAGAATCAAAGTCAAAGTCAGGATCTTGTTCGAGTCCAATTGTGGCACATTCTCCAAGAAATCGTGAATAGAGTTCAATCACATCAAGACTGTGATGTACAACATCCCAGTAAGCGTCCAAGTGATAAAGCTGATAGTCTGGAGTGCCGCAGCAAGCAAGTTTAGCAATCATCAAGTCAATATAAGCTTTTCTAAAACATGCGTCCATCTTTGCAGTGTGTGTGGGGCTTCTACTGTGCTTCACAGACCTTAAGTACTCCACACTTGCCGCAGAAGTTGTTTGGTTCACACATCATGCAATTGTACTTGTGGCAGTGGCAATCATAATCCTCCATATATCCGCAAGCACCGCAATAGTCGCACGTAAGTCCAAGTTGATTTTGTACATCCATATTCTCCAACTGAATTTCAGCCTGTCTTTTCTTGGATAACTTTGACACCTTCATCCGATCATACTTTTGCAGCTTGATGATCGTTTTCTCACCATGGCATTCCGTACACGGCGGTTCAACTAACGCTGAGTCGATGTGAGCCATCTCCTGAAGCAGTGTCTCCCATTCACCATCATTCATGTTGATGTAATGTGTGTATTCTTTCCCTTCAAACCGTGATGTACGCACGAAGCTCACATAGCGCATGCCTTGATATGAAATGACTTCAAGCCACTTTGTTTCCGTTAAGTATAGTTTGAAGCCAATGTCACGGCATTTTTTCACGTTCTGACACACAATCTTCCACAAAGATGGTGAATAAGCGCACCATCTCTCTCCACGTTTGATGCGTAGAAATAAGCCATATTGTCCAGACTCCACAGTAATGGTTAAGTTTGCACTAATTTTAAAACTGCTGCCGCCGCCGCTGCGCTGCGCTGCTGCGTTGCTTGCTGCGTTGCTTGCTGCGTTGCTTGTCTTGTTCTCCATGACTGCTACACTGTACTGTACACTGTACTGATGAGGTCCACACACACCCCCTCTTTTATACCCAACCATCCGCCGCTGAGTCAAGCTTTTCAAACTTCTTGCAAAGCTTTGAATTCACTTCCACTCGTCCATGGTTGAATCGAACAAGGTCTGATACATTCGTCGTCAATGGCACATCATCATCAAAATGTAAAATGATCCTTGCAGCTACAACTAACATGAGCTCCACTGCCCAAATTGTATTCGCGTGGATAAATGCTGAATCAATGTCGTAATAGGATAGTATATGTAGATCTTCGCATTCACGTAGAAACGAGTGGATGAAACAATCACTTGGAATGGTCTTTCCAACAGCTTCCCAATGCTGATGCAAATTCTTCACTTGCCACATCCATTCCGATTCAAAAGCAGGAAGCTTTGAAAACATCCAGTCAGCATAGTTTACTTTGAACACATCATCCATAGTCTCTGCACATCTGTAAAATGTGGAAGACATTGCGAGTGAGACTTCGCCGCCGAGCCGCCGCCGCCACCGCCGCCCCCCCCCTTTTATACCAGGTGGGAAGTTTTTACATGTAAGTTTTCATGAGATGCTTGTAAAATCGTGGAGTCATCTCATTGAAACCATCCAGAAAGGCTGTTGGTAAACCACCTGTTAAAGATTGTCTCATGACAATCACTAGAAAGTCGCCTGGTTTCCGATGCCCTAGTATCCATTGAAACAGCATTGACATGGTGAAATGTCCTTTTTCATAGAGGTAGGCCATCATATCATACACCTTAATGCGTTCTTCAAGGTATTTGAAACCATGTAGCATCATCTTTGCACATTTGGAATCGCGACCCTCATTCACTTGCTCCGGCTCTGGCAGACACAACGCCTTAAACTGTTCCTCATGAAGGAGTTTAAACAGATTGGCTGTACCCATACACATTTGGAAAACACATCAATGACAATGAGTAAAAAGCGTGTGCCATCATTATAGGGAGCTATGTTTCCCATATCAGCCAAATCCACATCCCACATGTCATCAATGCCTCGTGTAATCACACGTTGTCTTTTGAACCTGTATTTGACAGGTTGGAATAAACTGAATGTATCTTGGTCCTGTAGCCATTTCTTCACTTGCGACTGTGTCACGGGTTGATCGTGTTTTCTTAAGATGTGATACAGTTTGTAAGGACCAGCAAATGCCCCGGGCTGTCCAGGTTTGAAGTACATATTGGTCAAGTAGTCTTTCCACGTCGTCATCGACATGGTCACGCCTCTACTAGAGCAGCAGCAGAGTAGTAGAGTAGCAGAGTAGCACTTGCTTGACGTCTCGAGTGAAAGAGGGGCTGCTTACGGGACACACTGGACACGGTCTATTGGCCACTGGAAGAGTAGCCACTTGCTTGACCCGTCTCGTTGACGTCTCGAGTGAAAGAGGGGGCTGCTTACGGGACACACTGGACACGGTCTATTGGCCACTGGAAAGGGGGGGGGGCATGTGAAGTTTTTTTTTTTACGAGACCGTTCACACCGAATGAAAACCACCTTCTCAACAGAACAGCTTTATTATTTAACTCAACCAAACTTAACTCCACAAGTTTTTTACAAATCAAGTATAGATACAATGGTGTGAATCACTGGAGACCATTGGTCTTCAATGAATACTAGCCAATGACTGAGTTCATCAAGTGTTATCGTATCTACACCATATTTCTCACAACGCTGATTTGCATTCTCTAACACTTTATCTAAATGAATATAATATTTAGCTTCATTCCAATAAGTATAGACACATGCAAAATGACAAGTATGTTCTGAACACTCTTCAAGTTGGCAAGCAGGACATACTAAACAGGCAAACTTTTTTACAGCTAATAACATTTCTTCACAATAAGCTTTTTGCACAATATATTGTCTCAGTGTCATGTCCGCCATGATACAGCGCTCTCTAGCGCGCTCTCTAGCGCGCTCTCAGTCTTTAGAGAGCACTACCTTCCCCACACTCTTCACAAGTTTGTCAAGTTCAGTCTGGGGTTCTCCACGTCGCCACACCCGGACTGGTGAGCGGCTGAGTGAGCGTTCTCCACGTCTCCACACCCGTGAGCGGACTGGTGAGCGGACTGGTGAGCGGCTAGGCGGCGACGGCGGCGGCGGCGACGGCTGAGTGAGCGGCGATGGTGGAGGCACAGTCTCTTTTATACCCCGGTCACACAACAGTTCCACAAGATTCTCCATGTTGACTTTGGTTTACTCTAACATGTCTTCCTCCTGCAATAAAATATGTTTTAATATATCTGCTACTTCTTCTATCATCTTCTTTCTTTGTTCACGTTGAAACCACTCACATAAAATTAAATTTGCTGGCAAGAAAAACATTGTTAGCTGCGCTGCTGCTGCGCTGCTGCTGCTGCTGCGCTGAGTTAGAATTGTTAGTGTTAAAAGGGGGGGGGGGTTTGGCTTACCTGACAAGGCTGACAAAGCTGCTCGGTTTCTTCCTCCTCAAATCCACAGCAGTCTCTCAAATAATCCACCACGGTGTAATATGCTTCTACATCATTGCGGGCAGAATAGAGTGCAGAATCAAAGTCAAAGTCAGGATCTTGTTCGAGTCCAATTGTGGCACATTCTCCAAGAAATCGTGAATAGAGTTCAATCACATCAAGACTGTGATGTACAACATCCCAGTAAGCGTCCAAGTGATAAAGCTGATAGTCTGGAGTGCCGCAGCAAGCAAGTTTAGCAATCATCAAGTCAATATAAGCTTTTCTAAAACATGCGTCCATCTTTGCAGTGTGTGTGGGGCTTCTACTGTGCTTCACAGACCTTAAGTACTCCACACTTGCCGCAGAAGTTGTTTGGTTCACACATCATGCAATTGTACTTGTGGCAGTGGCAATCATAATCCTCCATATATCCGCAAGCACCGCAATAGTCGCACGTAAGTCCAAGTTGATTTTGTACATCCATATTCTCCAACTGAATTTCAGCCTGTCTTTTCTTGGATAACTTTGACACCTTCATCCGATCATACTTTTGCAGCTTGATGATCGTTTTCTCACCATGGCATTCCGTACACGGCGGTTCAACTAACGCTGAGTCGATGTGAGCCATCTCCTGAAGCAGTGTCTCCCATTCACCATCATTCATGTTGATGTAATGTGTGTATTCTTTCCCTTCAAACCGTGATGTACGCACGAAGCTCACATAGCGCATGCCTTGATATGAAATGACTTCAAGCCACTTTGTTTCCGTTAAGTATAGTTTGAAGCCAATGTCACGGCATTTTTTCACGTTCTGACACACAATCTTCCACAAAGATGGTGAATAAGCGCACCATCTCTCTCCACGTTTGATGCGTAGAAATAAGCCATATTGTCCAGACTCCACAGTAATGGTTAAGTTTGCACTAATTTTAAAACTGCTGCCGCCGCCGCTGCGCTGCGCTGCTGCGTTGCTTGCTGCGTTGCTTGCTGCGTTGCTTGTCTTGTTCTCCATGACTGCTACACTGTACTGTACACTGTACTGATGAGGTCCACACACACCCCCTCTTTTATACCCAACCATCCGCCGCTGAGTCAAGCTTTTCAAACTTCTTGCAAAGCTTTGAATTCACTTCCACTCGTCCATGGTTGAATCGAACAAGGTCTGATACATTCGTCGTCAATGGCACATCATCATCAAAATGTAAAATGATCCTTGCAGCTACAACTAACATGAGCTCCACTGCCCAAATTGTATTCGCGTGGATAAATGCTGAATCAATGTCGTAATAGGATAGTATATGTAGATCTTCGCATTCACGTAGAAACGAGTGGATGAAACAATCACTTGGAATGGTCTTTCCAACAGCTTCCCAATGCTGATGCAAATTCTTCACTTGCCACATCCATTCCGATTCAAAAGCAGGAAGATTTGAAAACATCCAGTCAGCATAGTTTACTTTGAACACATCATCCATAGTCTCTGCACATCTGTAAAATGTGGAAGACATTGCGAGTGAGACTTCGCCGCCGAGCCGCCGCCGCCACCGCCGCCCCCCCCTTTTATACCAGGTGGGAAGTTTTTACATGTAAGTTTTCATGAGATGCTTGTAAAATCGTGGAGTCATCTCATTGAAACCATCCAGAAAGGCTGTTGGTAAACCACCTGTTAAAGATTGTCTCATGACAATCACTAGAAAGTCGCCTGGTTTCCGATGCCCTAGTATCCATTGAAACAGCATTGACATGGTGAAATGTCCTTTTTCATAGAGGTAGGCCATCATATCATACACCTTAATGCGTTCTTCAAGGTATTTGAAACCATGTAGCATCATCTTTGCACATTTGGAATCGCGACCCTCATTCACTTGCTCCGGCTCTGGCAGACACAACGCCTTAAACTGTTCCTCATGAAGGAGTTTAAACAGATTGGCTGTACCCATACACATTTGGAAAACACATCAATGACAATGAGTAAAAAGCGTGTGCCATCATTATAGGGAGCTATGTTTCCCATATCAGCCAAATCCACATCCCACATGTCATCAATGCCTCGTGTAATCACACGTTGTCTTTTGAACCTGTATTTGACAGGTTGGAATAAACTGAATGTATCTTGGTCCTGTAGCCATTTCTTCACTTGCGACTGTGTCACGGGTTGATCGTGTTTTCTTAAGATGTGATACAGTTTGTAAGGACCAGCAAATGCCCCGGGCTGTCCAGGTTTGAAGTACATATTGGTCAAGTAGTCTTTCCACGTCGTCATCGACATGGTCACGCCTCTACTAGAGCAGCAGCAGAGTAGTAGAGTAGCAGAGTAGCACTTGCTTGACGTCTCGAGTGAAAGAGGGGCTGCTTACGGGACACACTGGACACGGTCTATTGGCCACTGGAAGAGTAGCCACTTGCTTGACCCGTCTCGTTGACGTCTCGAGTGAAAGAGGGGGCTGCTTACGGGACACACTGGACACGGTCTATTGGCCACTGGAAAGGGGGGGGGGGGCATGTGAAGTTTTTTTTTTTACGAGACCGTTCACACCGAATGAAAACCACCTTCTCAACAGAACAGCTTTATTATTTAACTCAACCAAACTTAACTCCACAAGTATTTTACAAATCAAGTATAGATACAATGGTGTGAATCACTGGAGACCATTGGTCTTCAATGAATACTAGCCAATGACTGAGTTCATCAAGTGTTATCGTATCTACACCATATTTCTCACAACGCTGATTTGCATTCTCTAACACTTTATCTAAATGAATATAATATTTAGCTTCATTCCAATAAGTATAGACACATGCAAAATGACAAGTATGTTCTGAACACTCTTCAAGTTGGCAAGCAGGACATACTAAACAGGCAAACTTTTTTACAGCTAATAACATTTCTTCACAATAAGCTTTTTGCACAATATATTGTCTCAGTGTCATGTCCGCCATGATACAGCGCTCTCTAGCGCGCTCTCTAGCGCGCTCTCAGTCTTTAGAGAGCACTACCTTCCCCACACTCTTCACAAGTTTGTCAAGTTCAGTCTGGGGTTCTCCACGTCGCCACACCCGGACTGGTGAGCGGCTGAGTGAGCGTTCTCCACGTCTCCACACCCGTGAGCGGACTGGTGAGCGGACTGGTGAGCGGCTAGGCGGCGACGGCGGCGGCGGCGACGGCTGAGTGAGCGGCGATGGTGGAGGCACAGTCTCTTTTATACCCCGGTCACACAACAGTTCCACAAGATTCTCCATGTTGACTTTGGTTTACTCTAACATGTCTTCCTCCTGCAATAAAATATGTTTTAATATATCTGCTACTTCTTCTATCATCTTCTTTCTTTGTTCACGTTGAAACCACTCACATAAAATTAAATTTGCTGGCAAGAAAAACATTGTTAGCTGCGCTGCTGCTGCTGCTGCGCTGAGTTAGAATTGTTAGTGTTAAAAGGGGGGGGGGTTTGGCTTACCTGACAAGGCTGACAAAGCTGCTCGGTTTCTTCCTCCTCAAATCCACAGCAGTCTCTCAAATAATCCACCACGGTGTAATATGCTTCTACATCATTGCGGGCAGAATAGAGTGCAGAATCAAAGTCAAAGTCAGGATCTTCTTCGAGTCCAATTGTGGCACATTCTCCAAGAAATCGTGAATAGAGTTCAATCACATCAAGACTGTGATGTACAACATCCCAGTAAGCGTCCAAGTGATAAAGCTGATAGTCTGGAGTGCCGCAGCAAGCAAGTTTAGCAATCATCAAGTCAATATAAGCTTTTCTAAAACATGCGTCCATCTTTGCAGTGTGTGTGGGGCTTCTACTGTGCTTCACAGACCTTAAGTACTCCACACTTGCCGCAGAAGTTGTTTGGTTCACACATCATGCAATTGTACTTGTGGCAGTGGCAATCATAATCCTCCATATATCCGCAAGCACCGCAATAGTCGCACGTAAGTCCAAGTTGATTTTGTACATCCATATTCTCCAACTGAATTTCAGCCTGTCTTTTCTTGGATAACTTTGACACCTTCATCCGATCATACTTTTGCAGCTTGATGATCGTTTTCTCACCATGGCATTCCGTACACGGCGGTTCAACTAACGCTGAGTCGATGTGAGCCATCTCCTGAAGCAGTGTCTCCCATTCACCATCATTCATGTTGATGTAATGTGTGTATTCTTTCCCTTCAAACCGTGATGTACGCACGAAGCTCACATAGCGCATGCCTTGATATGAAATGACTTCAAGCCACTTTGTTTCCGTTAAGTATAGTTTGAAGCCAATGTCACGGCATTTTTTCACGTTCTGACACACAATCTTCCACAAAGATGGTGAATAAGCGCACCATCTCTCTCCACGTTTGATGCGTAGAAATAAGCCATATTGTCCAGACTCCACAGTAATGGTTAAGTTTGCACTAATTTTAAAACTGCTGCCGCCGCCGCTGCGCTGCGCTGCTGCGTTGCTTGCTGCGTTGCTTGCTGCGTTGCTTGTCTTGTTCTCCATGACTGCTACACTGTACTGTACACTGTACTGATGAGGTCCACACACACCCCCTCTTTTATACCCAACCATCCGCCGCTGAGTCAAGCTTTTCAAACTTCTTGCAAAGCTTTGAATTCACTTCCACTCGTCCATGGTTGAATCGAACAAGGTCTGATACATTCGTCGTCAATGGCACATCATCATCAAAATGTAAAATGATCCTTGCAGCTACAACTAACATGAGCTCCACTGCCCAAATTGTATTCGCGTGGATAAATGCTGAATCAATGTCGTAATAGGATAGTATATGTAGATCTTCGCATTCACGTAGAAACGAGTGGATGAAACAATCACTTGGAATGGTCTTTCCAACAGCTTCCCAATGCTGATGCAAATTCTTCACTTGCCACATCCATTCCGATTCAAAAGCAGGAAGCTTTGAAAACATCCAGTCAGCATAGTTTACTTTGAACACATCATCCATAGTCTCTGCACATCTGTAAAATGTGGAAGACATTGCGAGTGAGACTTCGCCGCCGAGCCGCCGCCGCCACCGCCGCCCCCCCTTTTATACCAGGTGGGAAGTTTTTACATGTAAGTTTTCATGAGATGCTTGTAAAATCGTGGAGTCATCTCATTGAAACCATCCAGAAAGGCTGTTGGTAAACCACCTGTTAAAGATTGTCTCATGACAATCACTAGAAAGTCGCCTGGTTTCCGATGCCCTAGTATCCATTGAAACAGCATTGACATGGTGAAATGTCCTTTTTCATAGAGGTAGGCCATCATATCATACACCTTAATGCGTTCTTCAAGGTATTTGAAACCATGTAGCATCATCTTTGCACATTTGGAATCGCGACCCTCATTCACTTGCTCCGGCTCTGGCAGACACAACGCCTTAAACTGTTCCTCATGAAGGAGTTTAAACAGTTGAACAAAACGCCGGGTCATGGCTTCGGTGAACTTTGGCTGTGACACCGGAACATCCTCTACGCTTCCTTCTAGCATGAACATGAGCATAATGACAGTATTCACTTCTTCCATTAGGTACATGTACGTGTGCTTGTCGAAAAAGCCTTCTTCACATAAACACCATAAAATGTTACAATCAATCAGAGGAAGCACGGCTTGAAAGTTTCTTTTCAACAGCGTTACATCGTCCTCAGTCACAGGGATGGTCTTACTCGATTCAAATTTCAATTTCAAATGCTTGTCTTCTTCATCATCGCTTAACATGTCCACTTCTGAATCCTCAGACTCCTCGGACTCGTCCCCGAGCTTGCTGCTGGACTCGTCCCCGTCCCCGCTGCCGGGGGGAGGCTCGCTGCCGGGGGGAGGCTCGGCGGCAGCCAGGGTGGTACTCATTTCTTCGTTCAGTTGCTTCAATTGAGCTTTTAACTTTGCGCTGAGTTGTGTGTTTCTCCCATTGACAAGTGCATTTGCAACCCAGAACGGGTAGTCGGGGCCCTCAGGATCTGGCATTCCTTCCTCTATTCCTACTAGCTGTATATCTGACGGGGCAGCAGCGGCAGCAACGTCTAGCGCAGCAACGCCTCCCTTAGGAGGGACGTCTAACCCTACCAGTTCGTTCTCCAAGTCTTTTTCAGCCTCTGCCATGTTAGCCAGGAATGCATCAATCTCTTCCACTGGTAATACTGGTAATACACTATCAAAAGGTAACGGTTCCAACCCAAACAAGTCATCCATATCCATGTCCGTGTTGATAGATAGAGGAGGTGTATTCAGCAACGTCGCTTCCATGATCTAGCCCACCACACCTCGACAATAGGGGGGGGGGGGGGCTCTCCCTTATATGTGAGCTTTCTTCAATTTGGGGAGGGAGGGAGGGGGTGGGTGGGTGGTAATACACTTCATCAACGCTACAGCGCGCTTCAGCACGCTTCAGCGGAAGCTGTTATTTCCCAATCTCGTAATCACGCAACTGCACAAAAATGACGTTTCGTTTATACTGCCATCCATTTCGTCAAGAAAAATGTGGAAACCTAACATAAGTTTCAAAAAATGATCTTTTAACTCTTCTTTGGTTGTAGGGGAGGGGGGTGGTCGACGGGGATTCTTGGGGAGGGGTGGGGGGGGGGTGGTCGTCAATACTCTGTACTCTGTGTATTGACAAGGAGGGTTGGGGGGGATGGTCATTAACATAAAATTCTCGGGTACACTCCCCTTTTAAATGCGGGAGCAAAAGGAGCGAAATGCTCTCGCCCCTCTCGCCAATAGAAATGCTCCTTTAACGCAGCACTCTCATTGGCAAACTTTCGCTCCCCTTTCCACACTATATAAGCTGCAGCTCAGCCCATGCCTCTCCACCTGTTTCACCAAAATGCAGTACAAAAAAGAATTCTTTACCGAGGAACGCCTGGTGGCTTATCATTTTTCCAACAAGGACGCTGACCTGTGGGAGGAAATATATGTCGACTACCAGGCGTTCCTTTATGAAACATGGAGGGATTTTCAGTCTCAGCACCAAGAAGAGTTCCATCGCTTTGGCAAGGCGGCTGAAAAAAGTCATCGGCGGCTGAAGAAAAGAAGAAAAGAAAACAAACATCACACGTCCTCTTCGCTGCCGCCGCCGCCGCTGCCGCTGCCGCCGCTGCCGCCTTGCCAAGAAGAAGAGGATCCTCCTCCCACCCAAGTGACTTCGCTGCCGCTGCCGCCGCCGCCACCGCCACCATCTCATTCGCAGCAAGTAGTTGATGTCCAGAGCGTGCCGGTGGCACCTCCTACACAGGCTCAAGAATGTAATATCAATGTAACATCAACTGCTGCTGAAGATGAGATAGTGGCCGCTGTTGCTAGCATCTCCGACGATGCGCCGCCCATGCAGACAACAACTTCCACAATCGACTGCACTTTCAGCCTTAGTGATGATTCAAAACTGGAGGAACAAATAGAGAACAACACAGACCTCCAGTGTCTTATGCGTCTTGTAGACGATTTAGAAGGCATTGTATTTTGTGACTTCTGTCACCATCCTGTTCCTGGGGGCATGACCATACGCCAACATGAACAGAAATGTGCAGAAGCTATGAAATACGCACATCACTATTGCAGTCTACTGCGTAAAGACATTCATTCAACTAAGGCTGGAATTGCAGCACACAAAAGGAAGTGTGCCTGCACAGACTAGCAACAACGAAGCCAGCATACTGCCTGCACCAGTGTTAGTCACTTCAGCGGCACGAACAAACTGAAAGTGGGAGGAGGAGAAGGAGGGAGATCAACGACGACGACACTGAAAATCCCTCCACGGCTGCCCTTTTTGGGGCAGCCACCCATTCTTACGAAATAAGCAAACAAAAAACCGTGTTTGGTGTGTATGCATGAGAATGTGTGTGGGAAATGCTTAAAAAAAAAATCTCTATCTCCACCCCGTCTCGGCACACACCCTCGTTCACTCGAGACACTCACACCTTCTTTTAAAACTCTGTCTCTCTCTCTCCACACACACACCCCCCCCCACCCCGTCTCGGCGCACGGCACACTTTCACTCGAGACACTCACGCCTTCTTTCAAAAAAAAACTCTCTGTCTCTCTCTCCAAACACCCCCCCCCCCCACCCCGTCTCGGCGCACGGCACACTTTCACTCGAGACGCCACACCTTTAAAAAAAAAAAACTCTCTGTCTCTCTCTCTCCACACACACACCCCGTCTCGGCGCACGGCGCACGGCACACACCCTTTCACTCGAGACGCCACACCTTTTTTTTTTCCCCAAACTCCATCTACCATCCACATACCATCCCCATACCATCCCCCATACATACACACAACGTTTCACCGGTAGAACCGGAAACAAACTTTCTTTCACTCGCAATCATTGCAACTGCATCAAATGACGTTTCGACGTTTCGTTTATACTGCCATCCATTTCGTCAAGAAAAAATGTGTGTGGAACCTAACATAAGTTTCAAAAAATGATCTTTTAACTCTTCTTTGGTTGTAGGGGGAGGGGTGGGGGGGGGGGTGGTTGTCAATACTCTGTACTTTGTGTATTGACAAGGAGGGTGGGGGGGGGGGGGTGGTCATTAACATACCCTTTTATATGAACCAGCTAGGGGAGCGAAAGTTTACAAATAGAAATCCTCCTTTAACCACACTTTCGTCCAAGCATTTCGCACTTTCTCTCGCCAATAGAAACGCTCCTTTAACGCAGCACTCTCATTGGCAAACTTTCGCTCCCCTCTCCACACTATATAAGCTGCAGCTCAACCATGCCTCTCCAGCTTTTCACCATGGAACTTACATTCCATCTGGATGAGGAAACGCCGATCGCTTCGATCAACCGCACTCAATATGTACCACAAAGAATTCGTGAAACGCCATATAGGAAATTTTTCTTGCAGGTTCTGCCTGATCCCAAGAACGTAGAAGTAGTCGCCATACCAGTGACAGTCAACAGACTTCTTATGTCAGGCAAAAGAATTGAAAATATAGAGCTAGGCCAGCACATCTCTGCGTTCCTCCGGACATACATGCTTGGGGAAGAACTGCCAAGCACCTTAGAAGAAAGAGAATATCGCGATTGGGCTGAGGATTTCTTAGATATGGATACGGCGCCCTGCCCAAAGTGTGATGTGATCATGCTATACGATAAAGCTATCTTCAAAGATTGTGGGCATACAGCATGCCTCCACTGCACACTAATCGCCGCCTTTTGGGAAGCAGCTATCAACACCAATTATACCATGAGCTGTCTTCGATGCAACATCCACACCGATTGTTACGCCTTCAACTCACAGCAGATGAGCCAGTGTGGCCGCCAAGACTGTGACATTGTCACTTTCAAATAAACCTTCAGTGAGGAGCTTGTCTCCTGGCCGCGAGGAGCCTCGCTCGCGGCCGCCACTATTAACAAATAAGCAAACAAACCGTGTTTGGTGTATGTATGAGAATGGGAAATGCTTTAAAAAAAAAAAAACTCCACCCCGTCTCGGCACACACACCCTCCTTCACTCGAGACACTCACGCCTTCTTTTCTCTCTCTCTGTCTCTCTCTGTCTCTCTCTCTCCACACCCCGTCCGTCTCCGCACACACACCCTTTCACTCGAGACGTTTCACCGGAAACACACTTTTCGCTCGCAATCGCAATCCTTGCATCATATGACGTTTTCTTTCGTCACACTCTATCCTCCATCCTGTGCGCCCAGTCCGCCGCGCCCAGTGCCGCACAACTCTTCACATACAAATACATCATGTGCGGCAGAACTCTTATAAGAGTTCTACCGCAAAAGTGCGGTAGAACTCTTATTTACACCCTACTACTCAAACAAAATAATAAATAAATAAATCTGCGTGCTCAGTGTGGCAAATACAAGCAACAAACATCTTTCCTTGTAAATGTCACTGCATTACCAGTACATACAAGCATGTCCAAGGACATGACTCAGGGGAGTTACCAAACAAGGAAAGAGAGAAAAAATCTGAAACGAATAATGTTAGGCCAAAAAACGAAGAACTTTGTTTCTGAATGTAGCTTTTTCATAATTTTAATACACAAAAGCGAGTTTATCCGGGTGGAAGCTATCCGAAAAGGTATGTTGGAGAGGTTGAGTTTTGACGATTCACGTATTTACTGACATTTAAACAATTTTACAAAATTTTAAAATTCCACCATTACGGCATTTTTTGTCATTTGCGAAAAAAGCAAAGTCCAGGTGGAGAAGCACCTAAGAAACTTTCGATTAAAAGACTGAGAGAAATGAATGGTCTGACAATTCAGTTATTTACTACCATTTATTCCAGTTTTTGCCAAACTTCAAAGTTTCGCCATTTCGGCAGTTTTTGGCGAACCGCGAAAAAAATAACAGCCTGGTAGGCGAACCCCTGGGGAACATCCCTGCGTAACATCTAAACGATTGGAGTAAAAGTGTAGGAGGAGTGGCATTTTAAAAATGGGTCAAAACGGGCACAAAAAGTACCACTATTTTGTCAGTTTTTCGTCAATTGTCAAAAAAGTAACAGCCAGGTGGGGGACCACCCAGGGAACATTCCCGCGTAATATTAAAACGATTGGAGCGAAACTGTTGGAGGAGTAGCATTTTAAAGAAAAAGTTTAACATACACACATGCATTCAAGCCCCCTATACTAATACGACTAACCCAGTCCGACAAAGTCGGCTGGGTTAAAAAAAAAGAATCCGCTCGTAAAATGAATGCTCGGTGTTACAACGACATGACCAGCTCGACAATAAAATCGTTAGTCATCCGTCGTCACATAATATGGCATAAAATTAAACTGTTATTTAATTTATTTTTTTCCGCACATGCACTGTAGTTGCAGCATCGAAAAAAATGCACCAGTAGGACTTCGTGCATTTTTGCTAGGGCATTTCCAAGTCCACCATCCGGCGTCGTTTTTAGCTGTCGCGTCGAATCACCGTAACTCCAAGGGTCTGTACTTTTTATGGGAATCGACTTTAGTTCATATGGAGGCTGCGTGCAATATGAGAAAATTTATCCGTTGAAAATTAAGTAATACGCGTGAAAATATTGAAAGTAAATTGATATGCCCTCTCCCCCACAACGAATTCACAGATGAAAAGATAAAAGTATTTTATTTCCCATTCGATTTATCCATTTGAAACTAGATACGGTCACACCAAAACATGGCGGCATCTTCAGATATCCGGATGAGTGTTTCTACAACGCTCTCATTCAATGGCGCGTTACTCCATCAACGTGACGCGGAAACAGATACAATACTAGAGGACGTAGTGGGGGGGGGGGGGGAGGTGTAGGGGGGGGGGCAGGTGTGGTAGGGGCATTGGGACTGTTGGGTCAACTGGGATAATTCATCAAAGGACTGGGGAATTGGCTAGCTTACAGACTAATTACACGAAACAAAATGGGTAAAAATACTCTTTATTCTGTTAAAACTTAACTTTTCATAGCATCAGTCACTAAGCAGTTACACTAAGTAGTTAAAATAGAAAGTAGGTTTATCCAAGCATTTACTTGTTCGACGACCTTCTGTATCTACAAGCGCAACATGAGAAATACCTGAAGGGTTCGGCGATGCTTTTCAGAAAGCTGATATTATGTGTTACAATGCAATACCAACTTCCAGTTCTTTTTTTTTCTCCTATATTGCTAAGTTAACTTAGTGACTGAGTGAACATCCTTATGAAGGACATCTGAACACACGACCAACATCTGGAAAAGGAAGGGGCATCCCTTTAATGTATAATTGTTCATTCACCATTAAATAGTGAACGAGCAGTTCAGTGTCTGAGGGTGCCCGCGCGTACGGACGCACAGACCAGACAAACACTATTACTCTTCCACTTCGCTGGACGGATCATCATAAACAAACCATGCTTTTTCTATTCTGTGAATGAAACCAGAGTTTAACAAGAAACTAGTTAATCAACTATGAACAGGCTTGTCGGGTCGCCAAGGACTGGCAGAAGCATTTTACCAAGAATGTCCATGGACATTGTGACCAGCCGAGATCTAGTGAATCAAGTATCAATAGGCTTGTGTTGTCGCCAAAAAAAATGGTGGTCATAATTTACTTTTTTTCGAAGGACGGCACTTTATTTGGAGATCTCAGAGAAGCGCATTTAAAAGAATCCCTAACCCTGGACGAAAAAATGAAAGAAATCTTTCTTAAACTACGGTGGCATGAGGTCAATTTTTCGAGGTGCGCTAAAAAGGTTTTCTAAAAGAAAAAAAACACATGAACAGTATATTCTAAAATTTTTAATAAATCCAATCAAACAGCAGCAGGCAACGCATTTTGGAAATGCCAATTTTTGCAGAATTGCCAAAAAGTTCATTTTGCAAAAAGGATCATCTGGAGAACATTCGCGCGAAATTTTTAAGGAATCCGGTCAAAACTAGAGCGACTAGTGCACACCAACGCCAGTATACGAGAAAAAAAGTTTCCCCGACAACCCCCGCTTTTAATCCTGGTGTTGACTGCGGTCACTACAGAGGTTTTTTTTTTGACCGGGTCACGGAAGGAAGGGTTTACTTTTCTTTTTATCCGATTCTTGAAGTTCGTCGCTAAAAAAGAGCTCTAACTGTACGTATCTATGGTGTACGTTTTTTAATCGGGGTGTTGAAGGTTTTACCGTAGTCTTTTTTATCCCAGTTTGGAAGATCGCTACATAACCAATTCTTCATTTCATTGGTGATATTTTTTTGGCTTACCGTCACTTCCCCCTACTCCAGCGCCATCTAATGTAACCCTAATCCCTTTACCCCTTTCACACTGGCAGTGAAAGCAAGTTTCCTGTCAGCCCATTAAAATCAATATAGTCATACAGAGGCGTGTTAATACGACCATAAGAGAAAAGGTCCCAAGAAAATGCTGTATCATGCTATGTCTAGCCACACGTTTTCCAATATGCATAAAAGCAATAACAACTGCCGGACCTACCCAAGGCATAATCCACCCAAATATGAAGTTGATCGGACTTGTCAGTCAAGTTATCCTGCAAACAAAGCCTAGTGCCCACAACACATAATGACGCCATATGTTGTGCTATGCACGCTAAATGCAATACTAGAACCGCATTTCGCAAGCGAAATCTTCAATACTTGGCAAACATTAAGAGGCCATTTCGTTCTGAACTGACAGTGATGATGCCCCTTTTTACGTTTGGCGTCTTATGACGTCACGCGTTGTCCAACATGCGTCAAATACAAAAGCAATCGGCGGACCCACCAAGTTTGAAGCTGATTCGACTTGTCGTTCGGAAAGGGGGGGGGGGGTATCCTCTTAACAAAGTCTAGTGCTCAAAATACGTAATGACGTCATATACCCACATACATTATGAATCGTTGGATCCACCCAAGCCATTGTACTACCAAGTTTGAAGCTAACCCGACGTTTCGTTCTGCAGTTACAGACGCAATTGCCACGTTTTGACCTCTGATAACGCCATGCGTTGTCCAATTTACACCAATTACAATCACAACCGGCGGACCTATTCAAGGCATAACCCCACTAAGTCTGAAGCGGACGTTACGTTCGATAGTTATCCAATTAACAAAATCAGGTGTCTACAATAGACACACAGCACATGCACACAGAATGTACAAAAACAAAATGCTTCCCCTCTGGGGTCATAACTGTGGAAGAAAGATTTTGAAAATCGGATAACAAGGGCACCATTTGTCCAATTTTTGACGTATGGCCAAAATATTTTTTCAAGAGATAACCACCCAGAGAATGTTCGTAAAAATTAAAAGGTACCCAATCAAAATTGTACAAGAAGCATTTTGAAAATTGGCTAAGAAAAAATTTGAAAATAGCGCCAAATGGTTATTTTTGGCGGATCTCAAAAAAGTTTTTTTTTCAAAAATATGAAGGCAATCCGATCAAAATTGAAACTTTGTAACAAGTGTTTGGAAAATTGGCTACCAACAATTAAAATATGAACCCCATTTGGTTAATTTTGGTGGATCGCCAAAAACTAAATTTTCAATTGTTGGAGAAGCATTTTGCCAATCTCTAGCGAATGGCAAAAGCATTTTTTTGCCAGACCTTGGCAAAGATTCATACAAAACTGAAAAGGAATCGGATCAAAACAGTGGGAGAAGCATTGTCAAAATTAGCTACCATCAATTTTCAAAAATGCCCTCCCTCGCTTAGACACTCTTTGGCCCATCGCCAAAGAAATTACCTTTTCAAGAGAGGACCGCCTAGTCACTATGTATGTAAAATTTAAAAGCAATAAGATCAAAATTGTGGGAGAAGCCTTTTGAAAATTGGCAACCAAAAATTATAACTGTCAAGTCTTTCAAAGTTTTGGCAAATAAGCCAAAGAAAAAAAGTAATTTTCATCGTAATAATTGGAAAGGAATGCAATCAAAATTGTGATCGGCCCCTATTTTGGCGGGTCGTCCCAAAAAAGTTTTTTTTCAAGACAGCAGACATTCAAATAAAATTTGAAAGGGATCCGATCAATATTGTTTGAGAAGCATTTTCAAAACTGGCCACCAAAGACCCCCCTCCCTAATTTCGCCAATTGTTGGCGGGTCGGTTTTTTTTTTCAAGAGAGGACCGCCTAGTGAATATTTATGCAAAAGTTCCATCATATTTGTTGAAGAAGAACTTTGAAAATTGGGAACCTAAAATATTAAATGCCCCCTCCCCCCCCCCCCCCCCCCCGCATTTGGCCTCCCATCCACCCTTCGATTTAGCGAATTTTTGGCGGATCGCCAAAAAGATAACTTTTCAAGAGAGGACTGCCTGGTGAATATTTATGCGAAATTTGAAGGCAATCCGGTCAAGATTGTGGGAGAACAAGCATTCTGAAAATTGGCAACCAACAAATAAATGCTCCCCCCCCCAATTTTTCTAATTTATGGCGGATGACCAAAAAAGTAATTTTCAAAACAGAACCATCTAGAGAACAATCGTAAAAAAATGGAAAGGAATCCAAATCAAATGTTCGGAGAAGTATTTTCAAAACTGGCAACCAAAAAATTATGAATGCCCCCCCCCCCCCCACCCCCATTTAGCCGATTTTTGGTGGATCGCCGAAAAGAGTAATGTTTGAATACAGCACAGTTTACGGAACAAGCATACAAGATTCCGATCCAAACTTTGGAAGAAAAAGCACTCTGGGAATTGGCCACGAAAAAAAATGCCCCATTTTTGTTATTTTTTCGCGGGTCGCCGAAAAAGTAACTTTTCAAAAGAGGACATCCCAATTTATGTAAAATTTTAAGGCAATGTGATCAAAATTGGGGAAGAAAAAGCCTTTGGAAAAATTGCTACCAAACAATTGAAAAATGCCCGTCACTTGGCCATTTGCAGTTTGAAAATTCTTTTACAATATATATATATACATATATATATATATATAACAAAAAAAAAAAAACAAAAAAAAAAACAAGTATGTCCCTGAAACTGACAAAGTCCTCCGCAGGCGTGCAATTCTAGGATTTCGACAGTCCCTGGGACACATTTTTCGGCGGCCGCCAAAACCTATACCCAGGTGCACAACTGCACCCTATATTCTTTCCCTATGCAAGATTTAAACGGAATCCCTCAGGTAGTCTTGGAGTTCTATCGCACAAAAGAATCCTATCCAGATGTTGACGGCCTAAGATATTTGAATTATCCACAAAGTTCCTAGGACATATTTTGAGGCGGCCGGCAAAACCTATACCCAGGTGCACAACTAGAACCTCTATTCTTTCTATGCAAGGTGTCAATGGAATCCCTCCAATGGTTTCTGAGATCTATCGCACAAAAGATATATTTAAAATGTTGACAGACGGACGGATGAACAAACCCGGATAGTTCCCCCGATTCGGGCTACGCGGCGGCGGGGAACTAAAAAATCAAGAGAGTACTATGTAGGTATAAGCCTCACTGGTCTAGCACAGCGGCCAGTGCAAACAAAACATAAGAGTACAGACTTAAATTGCACACTTTCAAACGACACCTATTTACTTTCTTGTTTTTTTGTAATCAAAAACAACTGTCTCCCCGACTAAACCCAAAAATCCTCAATAACCATTTTCCTTTTTTCTTATTACTCAAATAAAGGGTTTATTTCTGCAAACATTAATCATAATTCATTGTCAAAAATCCGAAAATGGTAGTCACTAAAACAGATTTTACTTTGCCTTTTTATCCGAGTTTGGATGGTGGTCGATAAAACGGGTTTTACGGTACGTCCTTTGGTCTGGAAGTGGCAGTTTTACTGTACGTTACATTTTCATCCGGGTCTGCAAGTTGGCCAAGACAAGCAGGTTTCGCCGTACGTCTTTCATCCAAATCTGGAAGGGGTCACAACAAACAGGTTTTTCTTAACACTTTTTATCCCGGTCTTCAAGTTGGTGGTCGTTGCAAATAGGTTTTACCGCGGCCTTTTTATCCGAGTCTGTAAGCGACTTCCCTACTTCACTGGTGATTTGTTTTGCTAACCGTCATCCCCCACCCTCTATAGCCATCTAATGTAGGTACGACTCTTAACTCAAGCCTAACCCTTTTACCCAAGGTTACAGTAACGCCGTGGATCCTAGGTGTAGTTATAGCCATGAGAAATTACATTGTCTTCGCACATTCCCCCATCGGCTAAAAAGTACCAGAAAAGGCATTCTTCATAACTGCACAACACATGACTCGCCTCGATGGGAGGGTTGGTTGGTGACGACTTCATAATGCAGTCTCACACTGACCCCGGACTCAGTGACATGTTACGCTAAAACTGTAGATGAGTAACGCACAAAAAGGTCAATAACAGGCAATGGAATATCCACAGGCAAAGAAATAGCCATGGGTCGATAAGTAATGCTGTTAAGCTGCTGCTGTTTTCAAGCAGTCTTAAGAACAGGAAGACTTGAAAATCTTCTTGAAAACGCCGAAATCCCCAGTGTATTTAACACTTATGCCCAGTTAACAAAACAGCCAACAAAACGGGGAAGGCGGGGGAGGGGGAGAGGACTTTTGAGGACATAATATCTCTTTCCTAATTTTCTATACGAGTTTAATGTGCAACTTATCCAAGGAATAACTAGACCAAGTTTGAAGTCGATCCGACTTTCCGCTATCGAGATATTTTTCTTAACAACAGATAAATTTTACGTAATGACGCCTTTCTTAATTTCAATACACGCGTCAAAAGCTGAAACAATCATTTGATTGACCCAAGGAATACCCATCTTGTTAGCATTATATGCATTGTTTACGTGATGACACCATGTGCCGGTTTTGTTCGATCTACCCACGATAAAATCTAACAGAATCTTGCCGACCTACCAAGCAAAAAATCCACCAACTTTTAAACTTTCTCCGATGTTCAGCGGCTGAGAAATTTCGCACAAAAGATTTTTACGTAATGACGTTATAAACCTGCCCTAATAACGTAACATGCGTCAAAAGTCCGACACATCCTGCACATAACATTTTGTTCCCAAGAGACTAACACACAACCGTACACACACACAGAACGTACAAACACTAAATGCCTCCCCTTGGCCGGGGACACATAAAAAATGCTGCATGATAACACTTCATACTTACCTTTAATGCTCTGGTTTGCATTCAAATAATAATAACAACAGGGATATATTTTGGTTTTCTAATACTTTTCTTGTACAACGTACCCGTAAATACTATTTTATGTAATAAGGTGCGACATTGATGGGGAAAAACCATGCTGATGGCCCAAGCTGGCAATACTCATGCACCTGAACACGGCCTGTATCATAGTTCCGAGAAGACATGCCGTGCATGAACTGGAAACATCATTCATGTTCATTGCGCCTACTTATTTATCAGCAATTAACATCACTTTACAGAGCAAACCAAACCTCAGATAAACCTGAAGTGAAACGATACTTTCTTAAAATCTAATTAAGGTAAAATAACATTGTCAATATCCACACATTTTCAGTTTCACAACTTCAGTTTGTTAGACTAGGAGGAAAAGTTTCTCGTTTCTCATTCCGACCGAGTCTTTTCAATCTCTTCTTTATTTTTGAGCTGTTTTTTTTTTCGACCCGACATTGCAAAAATTCTTGTTATTCCCCCTCCCCCACCACGTTTGGGTTCAATAAAATGCTTATATGTCAACAATCCAATGTTATTTGGTAATATGGTAATATGTAATTATTCCCAGTGAGGCACTCGAGTGCTAAAGCCGTAAACCCCAAATTTGAGGACAAACTGTGCCACAGAACATTCGTCCTTCCGCAGCTCACTGGTCAACTTAAAGGTGTTTTTTTTTCAGAATCGTTTTGCTTTTTATTTTTTGACAAGTTTTAGTCCCGATCGATATTTTACTGATTCGACCGATGCCATGAGAAACAAGTTGAATTTTTCGAAGATTTACGCGTAGGCGCGAGTAAGTCCAATGCTTCAACGTTATACTTAATCTATTTGCATTGCACCACAACACCAAGTAAAGTGTCTGTCGCTAATTTTTGTCATCAAAATAAGGCAAGATGGGCTGAATATAAGGTAACAAAGGTTTCAAGCAAATAACTTATCTAAAAAAATATTAATATAATTTCAACTCATAAAAAGCAATACTGAAATCATTCAATAGATAGATAACACTTCACAAGCCACGCAAAAAAAAAAAAAAAAGACAAAAAAAAAAAAAAGACAAACAATCAAACAAATTAACGTCTGAACGAATACCCAAAGAAACACGTCCAGCTGTTGTCACAAAATGCCATACGAAGATAAGTATCAAAGTTAATCATCTCAGGGACAGTTTTTATAATTCTGACAAACCGTAACATTTTTAAGACTTTTAAAACAGGTAGTGAGAGAAGTAAAAGTTGCAACGGCTACAGAAAATAGCAGCAGCTGTAGCAGTAGTAGTAACAGAAGAAGTAAGAACGGCTGCAAAAGCAGCAGCAGCTGCAGCAGTGGTAGCAACAGAAGTAAGAACGGCTGCAAAAGTAGCAGCACCTGCAGCAGTGGTAGTAACAGAAGAAGTAAGAACGGCTGCAAAAGTAGCAGCAGCTGCAGCGGTGCTAGTAAGAGAAACAGTAGTAAAAAAAAAACAGAAGTAGGAAGAGATGCCGGAGCTGCGATAAGTTGCTTGTTTGACAGGATATGCAGTTTTTAATTATATCACTAAATGCCTCGGGGTGCAGTTTTCTTCGTTTCTCTCCTCAGTTTTTCTTCTGTCAAATATAACACAGATATAACCAGAGCATCAGATTTGCGTACCCAATACAAAACCCGTCATGGTGCTAACGAACGAACCGACTCATACCTATGTATTAGACAAGCTTTAACTATAACAAGACCAGCTGGGGCAAAAGACACACCAGTTTATCCAACAACCTACAACATACAGCAGCGAAGGTTCCACTACAGAACTTTGATTACAACAATACACGTAAAAAATTGAACGCTCAGGCTTACACGTACACAAACCTATCAAATTTTGCCAAATAAACACAAATTTATGATTATTTACAAATACAAAAATATACAAGTATTAACTCTGAACAGAGAAAATCGTTGAGGCTACAAGATGTACGCTAGGGCCTTGATATTGCATTGACTGCATATTGCATCGCAAACAAACATTTAAATGCACACTTCTTATTACTAAAACTGCGTAAGAGTAAACTTGAAGTCTCTCTCTCTCTCTCTCTCTCTCTCTCTCTCTCTCTCTCTCTCTCTCTCTCTTTGAAAATAAATGATTGCTGTCATTAAAGAAAGCACATTTTAATGCCCTTAATGTATGTTAAATAGCTCTTGATTCTCTCTCTTTCTCTCTCTCTCTCTCTCTCCCTCCCTCCCTCCCCCTCTCTCTCTCTCTCATCCCCCACCCCCAATCAACCAAGCGACGAAACGGGTCGTACCGGGGGGCCTCGGAAAACAGCCGTACCCTACACGTCAATCAAAAACCAACAATGTAAGGGATACTTGAACGCCTCGGTTATTACAAGTTAGTCCTGAAGTAGCTAATGCAACACACATCTCAAAAATATATATATATATATTTTTCATTAAGAACAAAAGCCATGTGAGAGCAAACGTGTGCGCTTTTAATAAAAAAATTAATATACAGACTGAGTGATAACTTGAAAGATTTCTAAACAGACTAATCAATGATGACCTTGTACGAAAAAAAAGGAACAAACTCAATGAGAAACCATAGCTGATTTACCATACTAGCCCCCTTCGTGGTATATTTCAGAGAGGGATCGCAAATTTATACACTATGGATCTACTACAATTTTGATCATTTTTGACACGGGACGCAGCTTCCAGTGAAAAGCGGAAAACATACACAAAAACCATCAAAAATATATTAACGGATCGGTTTTAACCGTAATAGTACTAACTTCATGGAAGCCACAATGACAACATTGAGAGGAAATGTCACAGGTCGATTCTTTCCGTTCATAAAACATGCAGACTGAAATTTCGCGCCTTTCTCCAACCCCGAACGCTGAATTTGTGACGTCATTCAACATGGCATAAGCTCACAAACCACCTTCCCAACCCTCCCAACCCACCCCCACCTCCCAAACACCTTCACATCTATTTCACACAGATGGGTAGGCACTGTCATGGTAAACTGGGGGAGAATCCGACCTAGCTTTCAGTTCTAAAAATCTACCCCTCCCTAACTCTACTTTGAACGACACTCGTTTCGGCTTCTTGGTCTTGGCTGTCCCAGAAGTACTTTTCAATTTGGCTCTGTACTGTTTTAGAGACGAATGAATAGTAGAAACTTTACTCAAGAAACTCGTCTCTCCGCCTGACGACTTGTGTATTTCGTCTAGATGTGTCGTGCTTTTACTGCCTGTGAGTGACGTATGGACCATTCGGTCACAGGCCGAAATGTTCGGCACCGAATTGCACTTGGGTAGAGTTGATTCATATTCACTATCACTGTCACTCTGTGCAGCCTGTTCCTGGTTCAGGGATTGTAAATATAGTGTACGCTTGTGCTGGTTAATGTACTTATCCCGTTTCTCTGGTTGAAAGAACACATGCTTGTTGTCTAGCGATGGCTTACAGGGTATCCTTAGGTACCGCTGGCCGAATCGCTGCACGTACGCCAGTACCGCGATCAGTACTATAAATATGACGTCTTTGATGAGCCATAAGTAGAAAGAACCAGGCAGCATTTGCTGCGAGGCTAATACTTGTATACGGGCCACAAGCATGGGAATCTCACCGAATAAAATACCAGCCACACACATGAACACGATATATACAAAATGGAACTTGTTTTTTGTCCGTTTGCTATCCACGAGACTTCGCGGATTAATATAGCTGCATAGCGTCACTATGGCATACGTGTTTGTACCAATCATAGCGATGCACGTCACAGCCTCGGTTGTGTAGATCACGTGCTTGAACACGTCACTGATGACGAGCACCTCAAGCAGAGTGCCCGCCTCCACGGCGATGATGAACCAATAGGCGAACACCATGAGGTATGTGTTGAACGACATCTTACGAGTGCGGCGACCCATCAACAGCACAAGTAGGATCGGGATTACCACGGAAGCTTGGATGACCAGAAACTCCCCTTGCTGAAACGAGAGAATTTAGAAGAATTAGAAATGGTTCACTCAATGTTTTGTTGTGCAGTTAAAATTAACCGCAAGATAAACAAATTCACATGTTCAGTAACAAAATACAGAGTTTTGCAAAAGAAGATATCTAAGAACAACTTGACCTGGGACGACATGCCCTTCTATTTTTTTTTTAATTTAGTTTATTTCATTTTTTTTTTTGGGGGGGGGGGGAGTATTGAATGGTTTACAGTGGCAAGTATGCTTTGAAAAGGACATTGCATTTCCTCATATTTGAATAAACAGTCGAGACATATGGTTTTAGACACAAGATGCATTCTTATAATCAGACATTACAGGTAAAAAAAAGTGATAACTCTATAAAATACAGAGATAAAGCTTATAAGGAAATACACCTACATAACACATACACATGTATGTCACAGGCATAGCGAAATAATTCAGTCGACAATGCCTCGTGTAAAAAAACCGGAAATGAAAACTCGCTGATTAATTTCTCATTGAAAGCTTCCCAAAATGCAAGATACAAGTTTCGCGAATAAAGGTTTTAGAGCATGTCGATGCAAAAATGTAACTTCTGGATTAACTATCTTCACCATCAGGCACGTTTTATTTAATTCGTATACAAAGTACGTCAACATACATGAAAATGGAAACCAGTTTTCCAAATAAGATCTTGCAACACGTACTTTTTAGTTCATTTACTCTTCATTAATTAAAACAAAACACACTTGTTATTCGGTACACTCTAATCTAATGTGAATGACTGTTGTGTTTCAGCTACATTTCAACACACACATAACAGCACAAAAAACATTTTCTGGCCGTTTTAGATGCACCTTTTTTGCACGTGTTTTGTCAGATAACACAGACCTTACCAAGAAACTGTAACAACAATCTCTAAATGAATATGTTCTTTTCCCACATTCACTATGGTGTGTGAATACTGTGGGATGACCAATAGTGACGTGTGTTCTTTCTGATCAAGCGCAGACATTCAATTAACGACACTTTTTAAGCTTCTTTCCGTCTCGAATACGGCCACATTTGCAAGTCAAGTCCTGTTTCTGGGACAATTAGGTGAAGTAGTTATGATAAACAACAACGGCCACACAGCACATCGTTTTGTACCCAAAAGGCGTCAAAATGTCAACAAAACCGTAGAAATTTAAAACTATGCTTGTTTTATGTGCTGGGGAAGGAGGGGGGGGGGGGGGGGAGAATGGGTTGGGGGTAGTGGTGTTACTTGTTTAAAATTTAACTGCTACTGCGGCAAGTGTATCATTAAAACATCGTGACAAACTCGGTTCATTGCAAGTTTCTTCACAGCCAGGATTTGCTGCATTTCTCCCTTATTATTTCACTCTTTAGTTGGGAAAATCATTCCTGGAATCGGTGAGTGAAAACCTCAGGATGCCGTTCACCGCAGAGGAACCTATTACTCTAATAATTCCTAGGGCCATGGCAGTGACCGAGAAATTTGAAAAAACCGTTTGTTGAAAACAACAAAATACAAGCCATCGTCGAAGGCGCAGATCCCAACCGGACATTACAAGTCGCCATTTAAGCAATTTTTGACCAATGTGAAAAATAATACGACGTTGCACAACTTCACTATATATATTCACTGTGCAAGGTAGCATATGCCTAGGATAAATAGTTTCGGAGAACTCGCGTGGAAAGCACCCAAGTCTCACATTGCAGTTATCTAAAAAAAATCACAATTTTTGACAAGTCGATATTTTGGCAATTTTTTTACCGATTTGAATAATAACACGACCTCGCACAACTTCAATATATACATTTTCACTGTGTAAGGTTGCATATGCCTAGGGTAAATAGTTTCGGAGAACTTGCGTGGAAACAAAACAGCATCCAAAGTGTGACACGGACGAACGTCTCGACGGACGGACAGACAGTCGGGTGGATAGAGGGCAATCCTATAGATCCCCCCCCCCCGGGCTCGCCCGGTTGGGGTCTAAAAATCCTTACTGAACTGTGTACTTTTTTGACCAACTCCACTTAACCACCTTTGCGATTACTTTTTGGAAGACGGACGTAGTTTACACTTGCACTTTTGCAGATTAACAATTTTGTGAAGGTGGTGTCTGAGGTGGGGGGATTGGTAAGCCGATATTTTTACGGTCACATTTTTCTTTCAGTCGGGGAATGCGCAGCAAACTGCAATTACCCCTGCCCCTTTTCCATCCATGGATGTACACACAACTGTTGACGTCACACCTTGATGTATATTACATCTTTGGGAATGACTCCTTCCCCTGCCCTTCCACCCCGTCTATGGGTGTACACACCACTGTTGAGGCCTCATCTTGACGTGTAGCACATCTTTCGGAATGACTTCCCCCACCCCCCCCCCCTCCCTCCACGGACGTTCACACAACTGTTGACGTTTCACCTTGACGTGTGGCGCGTCTTTCGGAACGACTCCCTCCGCCCCTCCCCCCCCCCCATTCACGGACGTTCACACAACTGTTGAGGTCTCACCTTGACGTGTAGCACATCTTTCGGAATGACTCCCCCCACACCCCCCCCCCCCCGTCCATGGATGTTCACACAACTGTTGAGATCTCACCTTGACGTGTGGCGCGTCTTTCGGAATGACTCCCCCCACCCCCCTCCCCGTCCATGGATGTTCACACAACTGTTTAGGCCCCACCTTGACATGTGGCGCGTCTTTCGGAATGACTCCCCTACCCCTCCCCCCCCCCCGTCCACGGACGTTCATACAACTGTTGAGATCTTATCTTGAATTGTAGCACATCTTTCGGAATGACTCGCCGCCGCCCGTCCCCCCCCCCCCCCCCCGTCTATGGGTGTACACACAACGGTTGAAGTCTCACCTTGACGTGTAGCACATCTTTGGTGTCGTACTTGACGCTTTCCTTCGTTGCGCGCTTGCCGAACATGCGTATCTGCGTGCCATTGGCCGTGCACTGCTGCGTCTCGTTGAGTGAAGTGCTGGAGAGAACGCAGCGGTACTGGTCCGCCACTACGGGCAGGTGGTTCAACAACAGCACGGGCGTCACCGTCAGACAGGACAAGACCGGATCACAGAACACCAGCCCGGCCCTAAGGTATAGCAGAAACCAAGACGGCTCTTATTTATTTTACAATACCCAGCTGAAAAATACAAGTGATGACTGGGTCAGAAAATAAAGGAATAAAAAAATAAAACTAAAGTACAATTTTTTCATATTATTTTACACCACAGAACTCTAGATTTTAACTGTGCAAGACTTTATGAGACCTCAGTCACTTTTTTTCGTGTGAGGCATCGCCGTTCATTGTTGTAAATACGTGTTTAATAGAAAGAAAAAAGTTTTCAAAATAAATCATCTGTATGTGAGCCAATGAATTATAATAAGGCTTTACTTCTGAGGTTGTTAACACTACGAAGCAAACGTATGCAGTTTCAAGTTGATTATTTTTTTTCGAGCTGTATCTCCTATGAGATTCCAAACGAGTGCCTTTTTGATCACCAAAACCATAAACATGCACTGATAACAAGGAAAAAAGACCGGAGACAAATCTCCTTGTAAACGTCAGCCTGCGTGGTGTGGTTTGCACGACTTCTCTTCGACAAATCATGCACGATTCCACGCAGTGAACAAGGCTTTCTATTTCAATAAAAAGAACTATAATGGAACTTGAAATGTCTCAGAACATATTTTCGTTACTCAGAGTGAGCAAATGAGGAGCCCTTTGAGAGCTAAAGATAGATTTCAAGGTTCATCGGCGTAAATCTTTACTTATACCTGGATTCCGCTGGAAATTTTGAGTTATTTTGTTATGTCCATTAGAAAGTGTTCACGTGTGTTTTGTGGATCTTACAAAATTACGAGTGACGCGCCCCCTACAGGAGTGATAAAACAATTACCGAGTTGGCTGCATTGCAACTCCTTTCCACCAAAATGCACAGCAGAAGCGCATGAGGCGCGAGACTGCAATCACTTGGCCTCTTGTGGTGTCACGCATTGTCTAGTACGCGTCAAATGCAACGTCACGCGGCAGTTTCACCCAAGGCATAATCCCACCAAGTTCAATTTGAAGCTGATCTGACTTGTCATTCGAGTTACGTGTTAACCAAGTCAAGTGTCCACAACACGTTTTGACGTCACATGACGTCATCCGTTGCGTGTATGCACCAAATACAATATGAACCATCAGACCCATCCAAGGCATTATCATACCAAGTTTGAAGCCGTCACAGTGATAAAGCATTTTCACATTTTGATTGTGAAGTGATTTTTAAATGCGGTTTTACATTCACAACACAGTTTGGCCTTTTCAGAGCTACGTAACGCAGGTGCACTCTCTTTTAATTTATTCGTACTTGAATGGTAACAATGTAACGGCTGAAGAAACCCGTTTTACTCGTGCTGTTGTTGACCGAACACTGTTGATAACAACAACAACTATTCACGAAACGAAACCAGACAATTTATGAATGGGCAATGAGTTAAGAGACTATCTAAAAACACACAAGAGCCTTAACGCGATCCGTTTTTATCTAATTAAGACAAACAATATATTTTTTATGACCATTTGGTTTTACAGACGAAACGTTAAGACAACAGTTGGAGGCAAAAACCACGTCTATGTTTGTTATTGGAGCCTGAACGTTAGCACTGATAAGAATGTCAATAAACAGTCCCTCGTTTTTTTTTTCAATACGGAGATGGCTACTTTGAAACATATTACGTGAGAACTGAAGCTGATCGACTAGAAAGCACTTATTTAATGCATGTGTGTACGTGCGTGTGTATTTCGGTGCTTATACAGTTACGTAGGCTTGCATGACCGTATGCCTAAAAGTACAAAGTGACCAAGAACTTGGCTCAAGGTCAAAATAACATGTACCTGTCGACTATTGTATGCCAACTCTACATCACAGGAAACGGATAATCAAGGTGGGAATAACATAAAGGAATTTACCGACGGACAAAAAAAAAAAAATGCAGACCCCCTCCGCGGCTTAAAGCCCCGGTCGGCGAGGTGGGGGGGGGGGGGGGGGGGGCTAAAAATACACATAGGACAATGACTGGCGCAGCTCCGTATACTGGTGAAACATATTTTAGTGCAGTATGACAGCCTATTCTTCGCCTGTAATTTAAAATGGACTTCCGTTAGAGTTCATATAGTACATCACCCCGGAAGTAGCAATGACTCATGATATGACCCCAAATGATCACCTACAGACGGTGCAAGACCGTCGAAAGAATAGTAAGCGTTGCAAATTTCAGTCCAAAAGGAACGCTTATTGCAGCTATACAGGGTAACTGCACTCTTCCACACATCAACATTGATAAATAGCGAACTTCAAACAATAAGCAAAAAAAAAAAAAAAAAAAAAAAATGGAAAGATGCGATATCATTTTATGAAACTGTTTTCCATTTGTACTGTTTGAAAGACTATACCTGAGCAGGCCCGCGCCATGTCTCCCGGACGTATTGCTGTAGATTGCTGTAAACACAGGCAACAGCAGGACACTGAAGGCGGCAAAGAGATAGAAAGCAATGTGGTTCTGTACTTGCAGGAACCAGGACACCAGTGTCAGCTGTATGGACCAGACAAGCAGATACCACATGCATTTCCACTTCGCGTCCGCACTAGTCAACATGGTGGTAGTTGTTCTACTGACAGTTCATCGCACATATTGCCAACACAACGTATTGCCTTAACTGTATCCAACTGACTTCAGCGTGTATAGATGGGGACAACACGGAAAAACTGCTCCAGTCTTAGAGACTACGACTCTGTTTTAACCACTGCTGAGCGTTTCTGTCAATGAAAAAGAAACCGGAATGAAAATTAGTATGAGTTAACAGAGAGCAAAGTCCTCAGCCAGAATTGAAAATCCAAAATGGCGACAACTGCGGCAATGAAACTGGATCAATGTTAAAAATATGTCTAACCATGTGTTATGTAATTAAAATGACGTGAATGATAAACTACTGAACAAGCCCAACCACATTAAGCCGCCAACTTAAAAAATGAAAGAAATGACAGAAGAGACAGCCCAAAAATAGCTGTTGCTAAAACCATACAAGCATTAACAACTTCTTAACTTCAAAATAGTTCTTATGTGGCATACAAATTCTTATAAAAAACCATTGGTCTTCCGATGCAAAGACACTTGACATTGGTACCCGGCTGGTTTGCAAGCAAAATGCAGAATTTTTGCTTGCTTTATTCTGAACACCAAAAGTATGATTTTAGTTTATGTAGCATGAACGGTGAAAATGGACTTTAGTTTACATTAAATCCTCAACTTTTGGATGTTTGTCAGTCTTAATCGAAAAACCAATTGCTATGCATTAGGGCTGTGACGAAATACGCTTCCTGGATAAAACATAGGTTGGCGGGTTAGGTGTGGTGCAAGACAGCTAGCTTCAAGAAATGCAACATCACAAGTTAGGGCTTCAACAAAATACCACTGATCAGGTTTCTGTCTTGTTTATGAGTTACACAGATGTGAACTCACCGCCAGCTCATCCGGGACCAGGTGAAAATTTTCTTCCAGGACGCATGCTTTGGAATCGAAACGTTGTAACTTTGAATGCCAGAACGCCCTGCAATGTCCACTCTACGCAATTACTGTCCAAAATTTGCCAGTCTCTAAATCTCTAAACCTAGTTTAGAGATTTACTTGGCTTAACTCCATGATGAGTTCACAATGACTAGTCATATATGTAACTGCGATAAACATAAACAACACAACAGACCTCATCAGCTTCTGGGTTGCTTTTCTTCCCGGAAGAAAGATATTTTCCCTTTCCATGGCAAATATGGGAAGTAAAGGAAAAAATATCCTTTCTTCTGAGAAGAAAGGGAAGAAGGTGGCAAGAAACCTATTATCCCATTGAAAAGTGGAACGTTGAGTATCAGTTGATTCACGGACTCACCTATCACTATTACAACAACATCAATCCTTTCCTTCCAGTTAGAAATAAGTAAACGAGGTAACAAATACTCGGATTACCGCCCGATGCAGTGAAGCATCCCAACACCCCTTGGTACATAGTTACTAGGTCACGACTGGAAGTTAATGTGAAGAGTCTGTAGAGACAACTGCAAGGAAAGCTATTTACCATAAAAGTTATTCAAATAAAGAAAGCAAAGTTGATATTCAAATAATCCAGAATAATCCGTGAGCAGTTTTCAATGCAACGCAACTATGAAAGGGACTTTCCATAGTAATAGTAAAGTCAAATTACGGGGATTATAACATTTTCAACAGTTTAAGCACAGAAATATTTCCTCAATTACTTGGTTTAGAACCCTCAGCATTTCTTCTTTAAATTTAAGGAAAAGGGTGTTTATTCCGTATCGCAACAGGGTAAAAATTATGGGGTTTTTTGCAAAGGGAGAAACTCGTCAACACTGACTGGAATTTTATGAGTGCTGATTATAAACATAGGAGGCCACCACGGATGAACAGCCTGATCCCTTCTCCATATATGAATTGATGAAATACCGCCACTTTTTACAATCACGACATTTACGGTCATCGACTATGCTGAGTATATCTGTGCAGACAGCGCGACACAAAATAATTTCATGTGGACTCCATATTTATAATTCATTAACGGAGTGATTTCAGGGATTAGTAAGTACCGCAGAACAAAATTTTCTTCCGTTAAGAGTAAAACCTTTCAACACTCAACAGTAAAATTATTGCTGGGAACTTCTTTTTTTTATTTTCTTCCATTTCTTCCCAAAATGGAAGGAAAGAAGCTACTACGAAATGAAGGGAAAAAAGCATGGTTTTCCCCACCTGGAACTCGCCTCTTGCCAACCCTGATCAGTCTTTAATAGTTCTTAACATCAGAAATTTTACTGCCACTTCTAAAGAAGTACAGATACAGTCGGACCCACTTAATATGAACACGGTTAATATGAAGTTCACGTAATATGAAGTGATTTGCTTGGTCCCAATGCAGAATGCCTTGGTTTCTATGGACAGAAGTTCACATAACATGAACACATCTAATATGAAGTTCACGTAATATGAAGTCCAGCATAAGGTCCCATGGGCTACATTTACTGCATAATGTGTTCGCGTAATATGAACTACATAAAACGCCAAGAACAAAAACACAAAGAATCAAATACACAGTAGACTTTGAGTAAGTGTCAACACTGAATGCTGTTGTTTATAAAAAGCATTATGGTGGGGCGATCACAAAAAGGTTGCAGTTGCACTTTGGCAGTCTTTAAGCAGATAAAACAGTCATTTGATTCAAAGCTATTGCGTACCAATACCGTAATCAAACACTCGGGTTTTGCATTGTGAAGTTCGAGTAATATGAAGTTCGCGTAATATGAAGTATTTTGCTCGGTCCCGACGACTTCATATTACGCGGGTCCGACTGTATATAAACAGAATAACAAAAGCACTCGTTCTGTGTACTGGTACAAAGAAAGACATTACGTGGACAATACTTAGAATTCGAAACACTGAATTTTCATCTCACACTTTAAGACCAGTTTTCTTCAGTGCAGCATCAACTCATATTGCAGTCCTATTACAGCCCCACTTTCTAAATTTGGGAACTCGAAACTTTGCAGAAAGCAACAGGAATTGGATAGGTTTGACAGTAAGCCTGCACTTTTATCACTTGATCCACTTACCACTTCAATTCCTCACTGTATAACGATATGTAAGTCAACTGCGCCCGCTTTGAGCCACCTCTTGGGCTACTTTGTGCGAAATTTAACGATGCACAAGTCTTTGCCAAAGACCCTCAAAGTACAACGGTAATGACACACTATTTACGTGTCACACTTTCTTTAATAGAAAAAAAATACTTAAATACCCACAAATCTCCAGCAATACTTGACATTTTTTGCATACAGGGAGCATGGTTTATAACGTGAAAAAGGTGACAACAAATTTTGCAAATATCCACCAAAAACTTTAAAACTACTTCAAAAAGCATAGCAAAAGAATAAATTTCAAATACTATGGGTGTACAGAATAAATTTATGCAAAATTCTGTATCTATCAATTATCTCAGTATACGTTTTACAGAAAATTTATAATCCCTTTATTTTCATTTTGGGTCACTTGACTTTAGTTAGAAGCTAACTTTTCTGCACTTTAAAGAAGAAATACAAGATATACAGCCCATTAAAAATTATGCCCTTTTTTACAAAAACGATACACTGGGTATGAACTTTCTGTAAATGTTTGAACAATACTAGAGACTGGTACGCAGGATTCACGCCTCAGATCAAATGGAGTTGACCCCTACTATCGGAACAAGGGAGGGCATCGTAGCTCTGACCAAATGATATACCGATTAAGTGTAAGGGAGAGCTGACTCGGAACTAACCCTACCCTATACCTCAGATCCGAATTACTCTACAGTGTAGATGCACAAAACTACAAGGACCAAAAAGTGTGGGGGTTTGAAGAATCCGGTTTCGGCATGTATTTATTGGACTTTTGTGGGTATTTGAAAGAAAATACTAAATTAAACATTTCAGCACACTTAATGTTGAATGGAGATTTCGTGAACAGTCATTTTTTGTATAAAAGAGTCCAACTGTAAACTCTCACCGTTTTCCATATTGTTTACATGTCACACAAAACCTTCAATGTTTAGAAATAAATATAAGCCACCGAAAAATGCGCAAGAATTTTTAATTTCGACTGCAAGGGAACAGGGCAAAATACTGAATTGATAGAAGAAATATCGCAAAAACAGCTCATATTTTAGGGGTGTTACAGTTCGTACCGAAAACGAAAACCGGTTAAACCGGTTCGGTTAAAAAAAACTAAAAGAGAAAAACCGCGGTATTTTCGGGGTTTTTTTGCTGATAGTTTTTTTTCACTGACAGTGGACTGCTATGAAATAAGGTACTGTTCGGGCTCAACTATAAAACCTCAGCATGCTGACATGGTGCCTTTTTAAAAGAAAAATGTGTACATATGTCAAGTTATTACTTGAAATTTTAATGTAAACTGTTCCTTTACCGACAGCAGCGTTATGTTTCTTTGCAAATGTTCTCAAGTTAGAACAAACACAAGTTAGAACATACTTCTCGCACATATACAAACGGTGGGGAGCATTTTAGCATAGACATAGCAGCTGTATTCGCCTCCGTATTTGACCTATAGATTAAAAAAAATCATGTATCTCAAGTGTCGACTGGCAGACGGACGGACAAACCAGAATACTATAGCCCCCGCTTCGCGCCATGCGGCACCTGGGGACTAATAAAATTATTTTTAGGCATTTGGGCAAACCTGTTTTAGGCGATACGTCACCGAACAAATATAGAAGGACTATGCCTTATTTAAAAAAGTATATTTTCTAATTTCACAATTATTCGGTTCGGTTTATATTATATTAACAGAACCTAATAATTGAAGCGTACCGCACCGAACCGTGGAAATGGCGTACCGTCACACTCCCACTCATATTCGTAACATAAAAGGAATTGAAACTGTTTTAAAATCATTATTGGGTATTTGGACAAACCTGTTTTAGGCCCTTCGTTACCGAATAAAAATAGAAGAGCTGCCTTATGTAAAAAGCTTATTTTCTAATTTAACAATTTCAGCGTTATAAATGTTATAAACTGGTATTTGTGTTTCAAATCACAAGCTAAAAGTCATTATTCCTGCTATACTGTAAATATTCAACAAAATACAAATATTAAACCAACTCAGCAAACTTTTTACAAAATCATACCGTATAAACCGAACCGAATAATTGAAGTGCGCCCTACCGAACCGTGGAAAGGGCCTATCGTCACAGTCCTACTCATATTCGGAACATAAAAGGAAATGAAACTGTTTGTGAAAAACTTTTAATAACTTTTAAAATAGCATACGGATAAGCCAACTCGCATTGTTTAACTTTTGCCGAAAATTTTTTGCGTTTCGGCTGAATTCAGGTGGGATAAGGATATAAAGAAATGATAGGAAAAAATGGCAAAAAAAAAAAAAAAATCATTTTGCCAGAAACATATTCACATGTTGGTTATTAAAGGGACTGAATAATATGTAAAATAGTTTTTAAAAGATCATATGATGGCTTTATAAATTTGAACGTGTGCATGTTGAAAGAAAATTACAATTTTGATGTTTTTCCCTTAATATTTCTTTATAGTTTATCCTCAAACATTTTCAGTCAAAACAACACCTCCACCGGAAAAATCCGAAAGTGCGAATTGGCTTACGCGTATTGTTAAGAAAATCGATTGCTCTTTCGATAAATCAGACATCTAGGCGAAATCTCTCTATCATTTCTTTCATTTTTACCCTTTAATTTGTATTCAAAATGCTGGATTTTTGCGCATTTTATTCGCAACTACCAAAGTGTGATTTCGCTTATGGTTTGGTGTTTTGAAGCTACTCGTAGTATACCTTGAACACCAAAGTTATCTTCAAGACAAAGGTGAAATGTGACACACTGTTTTACTGATAATAAGTTGTGATCCAAAGTTATTTTGAGGCCGTCTTTCTCCCATATATAATTACTGTTTTAAACATATTGCAAAGACGTTGCAAAGCTTAACCAACTTTCAGTTCAAACAAACTTCACATCCGCCTTGTTTACACCCGTCAATCAACTAAGGCTATTTTCTGAACAAGCCGTAATATAGGAAAGGCTATTTGTTAATATAGTTCAACAGGACTGACTTCATCGAAATTTGTTTTCGATGTAAGAAGGAATGAAAGTGTGTATGTGTTATCTATGTGTCCGAAAAAACCTGGAAGAGAGGTGGGGTAGGGGCGTTTTTGGGTCAGATGCAGAGTCTGTCCAGAGTGCAATTATCTTAGTATCACAAGGATTTTCTTTCTTTCGGTACTCCTGTTTTCTCAAATATGGGGTTGTTTGAAGCTACAGTCTGATCCCAACAAAATTCACGTTTATTGTCGAATTAAAAAAGAATTTTAGTCTTTTACAAATGTTGTAGCTGTACAGTTGGATCGAACCAACGCTCGAACAATATTACCCATATCTTTCCTCGGCCATAGCTGCATAGAATTGGATATTCCTGAACTTAGTGGTGGACATTCTGTTCTTAAAAGAATTTCGCTAGCTGCCTTCTGCGCCACTCACGGGTAAGTCAACCATTTACTCCCCAGATTTCATTTTGAATCCTCTTCACATGGCGTGAGGCCAAGAAATTGGGGGAGAGGTAAGACTTATGGGAGCGTCGGTTCAAATGACTTATAACTGCCGCTAGATCTCACCGAAAGGATGATTACTAGAGTGTTATGGCTATTTCTGGGATGCACGACGGTGACGCCGTTGTTTCACAATGAATACTCGGCTTAGTTTGATCCCTTTATTCACTATAACAATAAAAAAAACCCGGTTATCAAGACCAGATGTATCAACCGTCTACTGACGCTTTGGAGCGAAAAGCTGCTTGTACAACATGCCAAAGTGTATAATCTAAAACTGTAAAATCGTAAAAACTTCTTGCCCGTGCATTCCAAAGAGCCTACGGTAGTAAATGATCACAGCCATTCACAGCTGTTTGCATCGACCTCCCCCTTGCGAGTGTCTGATGCCTTGGCTCCATCTTTGACCTGCTTCGAGAACTTTTACACGACTGGTTCGGTAACAATGAACGGCACTTAGGAAAGATTAGCGACTATATCTCTGGTAAAATCCTGGAGACAGGCTTTAATAAAGCTGTTGGGTGACGGCCAGTACCCCGTTCTGAGGATTTCGTTTATTGTGATGGATTTGTGTGAGCATGCAACTTGCCTAATTTCATGGGGTGAATAAAAGTTCCTGCAGCTCTTTGCTAGATTTAAACTATCCTCATAAGCGGCAATCACAGCCTTGTGCAGATAGGTGGGACCGTGACTTTCCCTATATCTCTGGTTACATTAGCAGCGGTTTCGGCTGTGGCGACCTAATCGTTTTGTTGCCCCCGCGTATCAGCACAGTGTGACCATCGGGCACAATAAATTCTCCTCGGTAGTTTTCCCATTGCTTGCTTTACCTTACTCACTGCTTTGAGGGATATTTACGAAAATGTGCCTTTACCGTGTGTTATGATGTACGTTCTCCCCAGAAAAACTGTCCTTGCCTACTCAAACAAGTAATTTACGTCCAGAGCGTGGATCTCACCCGTTCTCTTTCCTGTCACCAAGGCGAATTAAAAGTAAGTTCCCTCAGCAGCATTTTATCTGTGCATTGGAATACCTCGCTCTGACAGTAATCTAACACAACTCTAACACAACCACTACTCTCCTGGTAGTACTTGCCCTTGTCTTGACGCCATATCTTCGAGCACATTGAGCTGTTACCGGATGTAGTGTGGCAGCAGCGTGATGCCCCCAACCCCCAGGAGCTTCACTCCTCTCGTCACTATCATCAGTCTATGAGTCTATGAGGAGTCTATGAGACAAGATACCACTTCACCCGCCAGCCTGTCGCGAAGTAGGGTTAGGTTCTGTTCCACTGCCAGCATTTCTAACACATTGGTGTGCATACCTTTTAACTCATGCTGGTCAATGGCCCTGAAACAACTACCATTCGAAGCGGACTCCCTACCCTGAGTGGGACGCCTCCGTTTGCATCTGAGGCTTGACCCCTCTACCACGAATTCTTCGCCCTGCGTGCTCTGCTTTTTGGCTCATTACTTGAGTTTTCTCTGGCCTCTGGAGTCAGCGTGACTAGAATGGCACGGCAAGAACCTAACTCTACAACTTGCTTTGTTAACCTCTGCCTGGCCGCACGGTTTTCGCCGTCACTGCCAGGAGTCACAGCAGCTTCTCTGTTACAGGCAAAGGCTAGCGGCCGTCCTGAAGCCCTGCTGCTATCAGGCCTTCTATCTTCCCCCCCCCCCAGACGATCTGTTTTCGGGTAAATCATGCCTTTCATGAAATCGAACGGATCTTCGAGAATCACGATCACCTGGTTCAAACTCTGACGTTCTACGCACTTATCTATGAGATGTAGGGTTTGTTTGTCCACTTGCTCTTTGTTTCGCTTGCGTTGAGCTAGTTGCCGAGGTACTGAAATGGCATCAGGAGAATTTGTCGACTTCAGCCTTCAACTGTCGCATTGCCTTGCTGAACACCTATGGGGCCGGCGGCCTTCTGAATGGAATTGTTTTGAACCAGTGCCGTTTGTCCCCTAATTGAAAGCATGGTTACTTGAAGTAGCTCGGGTGCACGGTGAAGTGGAAGTATGCGTCCGACAAGTCTATCGATCTAGACCTACACACCACTCTCCACCGCCTTCCTTGTTAATTGGCACTAACTCATTTTGAAGGACGCCGTTAGTAACATGCAGTTGAGAGGTTTGAGTTCTTTTCAAAAGCCATGCCCTGTCTCCTTTGGCCGGAGGAACACTCAACAAAAGAAACCCAACTGTTCTGTGGGCATTGAGTATAGAGCTGTTGTAGTGCCCTGTTAAGGAATTTCTAAGTGTGGCGGCCGTCTTACTCGGAAATCAGGTTGTTGGGAAACAGTTTGCTTTTAGAGATGTAGGGCGTATGAAGAAGCTGAAACAATTTGTTGACATTTTTGCAAAATGTTATCACATCTGTTGAACTGAAGCTGAGAGCACTGATGAGTTAACCTCAATTGTTTTGTGCGTTATAACAGAGAAATTGTTATTATTTGGACTACTGTTGCTTCCAACATGTTTACTAAAGTATGATTGAAGGAATCCTTGGACAAAAGTACACATACACTACGAGTGCATATCAGGTGGCCACATTCTGGATGTTTAAATGGCGACTACTAAATCCCGTAGCCGTGTGATGCCATGGCTGCCATTGCTTTCGCGATCGCCTTTCACGATGACGCAGGTACGGGCTCGTCGACCGTGATCTACCGATGAAGACGAGGCTGATGAACTTTGAGCACGGCCTGTCAGCTATAAGTTGTTTTCTGACGTGATCCGTGACTGGCATTTCCTGTGTCAGTGCTATTGTGGGCTTCCCGATCATGAGTGCTGCGGGCTCCACTCCTCTACTTGGTGTGGACTCCCTTGCATGATTAGATGCTGGTCTCATAACGCAGCAGATTTGCCTGTTTGGAAGCGAGTGCTGTGGGTGCAATGGAGGTCGGGGGCTCCGCGACCGCACTACTTAGCCCTGCTCTACGATTAGATCTATCCCTGGGGTGCTCTGCTAACATAAAACAGTGCTGCCAATTGACTGTGAAACATCAGCTACTGTTGTTGCAGAGTCTATTACGATAGTCTCAAGGTGCAGAGGCGTCTGGTAACCAAGCGACGACCCATGGTGTTGAGACAGGGATGGCTATAAAAATATTGGGACGGGGGCGTAATTTGTAGTATATGATACTTTGGCAGACTCGTTCGCAACTTGAACTACTGACTGCGGAAACTGACAGTCCGGCGATGGTGATATATATCCCACATTTGCAATAGGTATGATGAGTGCAAATAAGTTCGTGCAAACATAAATGTTAATCTTGCGCAGGTGATTTGCTCAATTTCTTTTGTTGTTTTTCTTCGATTGGGATTTGATGTGTATCGCTGGCACCGACTCACTATCCGAATCTCTGTAGAGACGCATCCTGAAGCGACACACCTTCTCAAATAGGCGATTTCTCTAGAGTAGTGTGATTATTGATAGCATGGTTTCCCATAACTGCTTTACCTCTCTATTACGTAGCTTACGAGATCCCAGCATATTAATAACTTTCCACTGTCTAGACGATACATGTCAATACACTTTACACGTTGCAGTTCCGTCGCTGTCCTGCTTATGAAATGGATGAAACAATCTTGGCGATAATTATATAGGTCTTCTTTCAATCCAGAGTGTTCACACTTAATTTTCTTTACCATGGATCGAGGTGCATAACTGCAAGAAGGCAACGGCGAGTTAGTGAAGGATTGGTATTCTTTGGGCCCTACACAGCATTTAGCACAACAGAGTGACGATGTGTTGGCCTCTTCAACCTATTATCTCACCTCACAAAAGCGAGGGATTACGTCTACAACCCTATGACATTTTCTATGTGCTGTGCGTTCTACTCTTGGAGAAACACGGGAAAGTACCCACAGCTCACTCGCTAATATTCACAACCTGAAAGTTTGAGGCTGTCACAATCTTATTAGAGTAGTGTCCTCTGTTTGTGCTAAAAACGCTGCAAAAGATGCGCAGGATCTGAATCTGGAATAGTAATGTGGGCGCACTCCAGTCAAGATTTATTCAGAGCTGCAATTCCTGAATCTTTGGTGCAATCGACGAGAAATTGGAAAGAACACGTTGGAATGGTTTGCAGATTAATTTGTGATGACTCTTCCTTTTAGAGACCATGTACTTGTGTCTCCACCCTCAGACTTTGATTAAGTTATTGTTCGTACAAATTTTCGCTCCAACAGCCGGCCGAACATTACTTTGGTAATACAAGGCAAAATTAAACACTGTCCTTTGCAAATAAATTATGCCTTTCGGTTCAAGCAGAATTGTGCCACTTCAAAAATAATGAGGCTTCTACTCACAGGCAGTACAATGGCTTCACCCTTCGACAGCAACGAACAGCATGGTTGGATTGGCCGGTCACTACAATTGCATAATCCTTGATTGATTCTTCTCCCTTCCCATTGATTAGTGATGTTATTCTAACGGAATCACATCGGTCACGGGTAATTTCTTCTTACGAACAACAAAAAGCTTCAATCCCGCGTAAGGATGAAACGTGACAGCTGTGGAGTAAATGGGTAAGTTACCCATGAGGGGAGAGCAAAGCAGTTGGCGAAACTCTTTTACTAATCGGAATTCCATCTCTCAATTCAGAAATGTTCAATTTTATACAATTATGGGGGAGAAAAGATATCAGTTATACTTTTTAGATTCGGTGAGATCCAGCGACAGTTTTAAGTCATTTGTAAGAACAAAACGATGGTATACAAAAATTGCGCACATCTTTCTCAAGTGTTTATGTCTTTATTTCGTAAGAATGTAATAAGGTGAACTTAAAAAAAAGTATTTTTAATTTGACGCGCGAATTTAATTGGTGTAATATAAAAGGATGGTCGGGTGACATTAAAGATTGAGTATTTTTAAATACACAATGTCATCAGCATGTACAGTAACAAATGTGTATGTGTTGCCTCTCTCTGTTGGAAATTACCTGTTGGAAATCGAACATGCGTGGAAAGCCTTCCGCAAGAAGCATTAAAAGCTACACTTTGCATCGACATCCAACAGGTAATACGTCGTTTTGTATAGGTGACATATCGCCATTTCATTGCATAATATATTTATGTTTAATTGTTGAAATTGAGATCTACGGATCTGAATAAAACTTAACGATCTGCAGTTTAAAAGTAAGAACTGATTACAAATTTTCCCAAAATTTACATGAAGTTAGCAAGAAAAATCTAATAAACCAGATAAAAAGAACATTGAATCATATTTGCTATCTATAATAATAACTACTTTCAATAATTTAAAAAATATGAAGGATTATATATTTGTGTAAATCATACTGCACTCTGAGTTATCACAAATCGAGTTACTTAATCCTTTTATCTGTCATTGGCATGATATTGTGATTTGTATTTTATGTCTCGTTGTTTGCATTATTTCACATATCTTAATTGTTAGATTTATACCATCGGCGGTATCTCTATTGTGTAAGATTACCTTCTAAGAGCTTCGCTGTTGAGGTACCAAAAATTTTCCAAAATTTAATGTTAATGTCAAATATGAAGTGCCCTTGCATAACATGATGGTTTGTAAAGTGTTTGAAAGCTGCCATAAGTGAGATCTTAAATCAGAACTAAACGCAGTATGAGGCCAAAAAAGAACTCTGTCTATTGTTAACTAAGGTGGAAAAAATTAAATCTTGAACATAAGCAAACACATATCTACTCGAGTAGTATTGTCTTGGAATTTTAAGCGATTTTTCTTTTATACACACAATAGTTTGGAAACTGACATACTTTGGAACAGAAAAAGTCTGTTAGATTCAGGCTCAGTCTTATAAACCACCATAAATTTTTGTACTAAACTCCATATGCTGCTCCAAATTCTCTTCCTGAGTCCATTAAGCTAAAGCGTAGGATTTATCATTAACACATGAGTTTTTACATCTTAATTTGAAGGTGAAAATAAAAGCAGTAATAAAAATACCAGTGAACAATATTGCATCAAATACTGCATATGTAAGATTTGGTGACAATCCAGCCAATATCTTCATAAGAGATTTGATGACAAAAATGGCAGGCGGCTGTCAAGAAAGAAAAAACAAAGAGAAAGTGAAATAGTGCCAATAGATCCTTGTAAGTATATGACCAGTCAAGTATTATTGGCGCTGAGTGTGTACACGTGCTTTGATATGGATTTAAAGAAATTTATGTGAATGCATGCATGAATGATGCATAATAATCTCGGAATAGAGTTATAAAAAACTCTATTTGAGATATATAATAAAAAATGGTTATTTTTATAAATTAATAAACAAAAAAGCGGAAATACAGCGTTTCTGAACATGTTATATGCCGAATAAATAACCTTTACCATAGTTCTAGCTGTTGATCAGGTTGTTTAAATGGCAACTTTAATTAACATACCACTTAAAATTAAGAAGTATAAAAAATTTAAATTAAGAGGACATTTTAATGGTAGATTATCCTATTTAAGGGCAATGAAGGGAGACAATACCTATGCATTGCACATCAATGATGAATGGTTTGCATCTATGATCTGAAATTCTTGTATTGTTCCGTTGAGCTGTTCATAATTTTCTTTTCAAATGGTTCATTAATTGCAATGTTAATGGTTGTTTCTGTGTTGATAAGTGACAGTAGGGAATGGAGCAGAGCATGGCAATATGTCATTTGCTTTGCACACAGTTTTCTATTCTCGTATGGACCATTACTTTTCTCGCCATGATAGTTCTGATGATATACTTAGTTTTGTAGGATCATAACTACAGGGAATTCCAAAGACAACTCTTTTATATGCTCTAATCATCTAATTATGAATGCATCTTACAGAAATAAACAAGTAGTTATGAGTGCTCTGTTAACTGCTGCAACAAGTTTTGGCCAGGAAAAAAAAACAACTTAAACGCAGTTATAAATTTCGACTAAATATTGCAGATGCCAGTTTCGACTAAATGTCGCTCGGCCAAATTTAATATACGGTTGCAGCTGACAACAGATGAAAGTGTAATTTCTTGTTTAAGTGTCACGACCTGCAACAATTCATTTTCTGTCCGAATGACTATGAGAATCTTGGAGAAATCTTTGATTCTTGATGTAATGGTAAATAGGATTTATTGCTGGGCTCTGCCTTTACAAGAAAAGGGCCTGGTCAGTTCCATGGCTTAAAACCGCTGTTGGCATTGATCCATTGATATAGCGGTGGGTTTTTTTGTCTCTTATCCAAATTTTAAGCCCAAAGTGTGGAAAAATTGTCTGCGGCCTCCCAGCATTTTGCATATAATAGTTTTAACACAGTAACGTGCATTAAAAATGAAAAGGGGTCGTCAAACAGAGCTCTACCTCTCCCAGTGATAAATACGTATTTTATGTGCTCTTTTTCAGTGAATAGAAATACGCATGATATATATATATATATATATATATATATATATATATATATATATATATATATATATATATATATATATATATATGTATATATATATATAAGGAGCACAGGTCATTTCAGATTGGTGATGTTTGTTCTGATCTCAAGCTACCTTCTGCTGCTTGGTCATTTGTGGCCTAGCTGTGCAGCTCTGGTCTGGGCTGTGTGGCTTGGGGCTGTGCTACAACTATTTGCGCAGCACCAACGAAGTACCAAGCACACAGGGCTTAGTTCATCACCAGGGCTGGGTGCGTATCGGTCAGGGACGCACCAACGACCAAGCATACTCACTGGGTTTGGTTGGTGACGACGCCTTGGTGCGTCGTGGTGAACGCTGCGTCACCGCTGCGTTCATACACACATGCACATGATTACCCGAAAAACGGAAGAAACCCAAGCCGATTACTACTTCTGAAACAGCGGTAGAATTAGACTTACCAGAGGTGAAAGAACGGGCGATTATAGACTTAACCTAGTCAACACTCCATCAAGAGACTGAGCAAGTCCTCTCTGAGGAATCACATTTTGTGTTACCACTTGCCGTGCCTGCCTCTAAGGAGAATGTGACTGCTACGCATATGCAGTTTGGCATGTTTTGCTGTCCGCGCGTGAGTTCGGTATCTCCCTACCCGGATAATTCTCTTTCACAGACATTGGATAAGCCTTAGTCAGGTTCTTTAATCATCTCTTCGTTCTTAGCTATGCACCGTAGTTCTCCCTCAGTACGCTTCCTCTACGCGCGATGGATCTGATACTCTGTCCAGGAAAAAGTTCCGGCGGTGGTTATCATATTCGTCCGATTAGCTGTCCGCATTACCTAGACTTCTCCCCTACATAAGAGAGATCTGTGTCACCGTCATTGAACTCGTTTAGTTCCAGAGGATTACCAGGCTCGCAGACATTGAATGTTGGTTTCCGGTGATAGACCGAGACGATCCACCAATACGCATGACGTCATATACAGCGCTGCCCAAGCCAGAATCGTTCATTGCTTTAAAGACAAGTGAGGGAGTAGCTAATGCGCTGTCAAAGTCCGCTTCAGGGAATACAAGGAATTTGAACGCCCAGGACCGAGTTCTATCTCGCTTTCATCCCTCAAAGCGCTGCACGGTAAAACAGGATCCTGATTCTCTGATGATCAAATACCTTGGAGGCCCTGGAGCAACCGACCAAGCGCACAGATTGGATGCTGCCGGTCCGTCATGACGCGGACATTCCTCTGGTTGAGAGAGACGACAAGGCTATTGAAAGCTTACCTCAAATACTATGTTTTCCAGTACCACAAGTGGGTGCGCTTAAAAAGCGCCTGGGTGATCTGCGTCTGACGGAGCCGGTGACACTCAAACTGCTTGAGTGCTTAGCATTGGCAACAAGGGATGTGGTCAAAATTGCAACGTATTTGACCATCCCCACGGTGTACCTAAGACGTGTTGCCTTCCTGCAACATTGTCCAAGTCTTCGCGGGCTGCGCCACGCCCCTACCCTGGGGTAGAAACAGCTTTTTCCCCGCAGGAAGAAGAGAGAGTGCACCAAGAGAGTAGGTCCCTGTCAAAGTACTTACCACTTATGGCAAGAGCGACCAGGCCGTACTCTGGCAAATACTCCCAGCCCCCTCACCAGGACAGGTCTGGATCCAGCAGCTGATGCGAGCTTCTTCCTCAAAGAAGCTTAGGCTGTCGGGCATCGGGAAAACTCTTCCACAGGCCTACCAGCAGTGGAGGTAACAACCAACTAAAGCATCTCACAGAAGCGAACGACTTGTCTCTAAGAGAAACTTTTAGATTGCTTGCTTGTATTAGACGGGCTTGACAAGTTCTGGTCAGCCTCGCGCGAGATTGTTGCTACCAAAAATGGTGCGTCGATTAAGAGAGGGTTGCGCACTACCTTTCAAATGCGACATACGGAGTCACAATCCACCCATCCCTCTCCCTTACCAAGCTCCAACCAATCTAGTTGCGTCCTACGACCAAAAAAAATCGAAGAATTAAGCCCTGTCGCCCTTCGTCATCATAAATGAAATATATAAAAGAATACATGTTGATAAGCAATCGCTTTCGGTGAAAAATTTCAATAAAAAATGGGGACATTATGCATCACTATGCCATAAAAGTGAACGTTTTATTCAGCAGTATTTCTGAGAGATGTTATAGGTGCTGGTGAGAGTCTGAAAACATAAAGGGGCAGAGGAGAGGGTTCTTTGTTCATTTCGGCGTTTTCTCTCTACTATTCATTTAAAAAAACTTGATAAATGGACAAAATCAGCGGTAATTTCAACTTGGTGCTATGATATGCTTGTACGTAATTAATGTATGAAAGTTTGATTATGTATTGTATATTGTATATTAATTAAGAGAATAAAGGGGGAAAACAAAAAAAATTATCTCAAGGACTACTATCAATGCTCTTCGGGGCCTGTTGTTGCAGCCAAGCAGTAGTTTTGAACTAGCCGAACTGACCACCAACGGTAAAGGAAAACCTAAGTAGTAGTAGGGAAATGGGCGTCCGAAAACAGGAAGTGACGTCATCAGACCCCCTAGGGCTCGACTGTCAGAGGTGAGGACCCCCCCCCCAGGGGTCGACTGTCAGCGATGAGGACCCCCCAGGGGTTGACCACCGGTAAGAAAATTTGAGGACCCCCCCCAGGACTGAAAAAATTTTGTGATTTCAGCATAGTTATCCGTTTCAGACAATTCTAAGCAACTTTGGTTTTGAGGACCCCCCCCGGACTGAGAAAATTTTGTGATTTCAGCATAGTTATCCGTTTCAGACCATTCTAAGCAACTTTGGTTTTGAGGACCCCCCCCCCCCAGGACTGAGAAAATTTTGTGATTTCAGCATAGTTATCCGTTTCAGACAATTCTAAGCAACTTTGGTTTTGAGGACCCCCCCCCCCTCTTACTTAAAATTGCGATAACTTTCGTTATAGTTGACCGATTTGTATCAAAATTTCACTGTTTGATTCAGTTTAATGTAAACTTTTGTTATAAAGTAATCATAGGCTAGTTGCGCAGCTGGCTGTATGCATATTTATAGCATGTAGCCATTTTAACTTAAAACTGGGATAACTTTTGTTATACTTGACCGATTTACCTGGAAATTTCGCTGTTTGATTCAGTTTTCTATCTAGTTTTGACATAGTCATGGGCTATTTGCACAGCTGGCTGTATGCATATTTATAGCATGTAGCCATTTTAACTTAAAACTGGGATAACTTTTGTTATACTTGACCGATTTACATGAAAATTTCACCATTTTGTTCAGTTATTTCTTGTGTTATTTCGCGGATGAATACCATTTTGGCTTGACCGCTAGATGTCTCTGCTGTACAGCTCTACAACTGTATGTGAGACATTCTGCTGAGTCAGCAATTTTAACGAGTTTGAACAAGTTACACACCATATTTTGATTGCATCGAAGTAGTATAAAAGCAGACCTTTTTGTTCTGCTGGAAAAATCTTTGGACAAACTTTTAGTTTTTGGTTTTTATGACTCTATGACATTATGTGACAACATGTGACTGTGACATTATGTAATCTATGACATTTTGTGACTCTCTGTGACTTTTTTTAACATAATAGCCATATTTCTATGTCTATTTTCACTGTTATTATTATGCTAATATTTAATTAGTCATATTTCAATGGTTTTATTACAATAACCACACGCACACACAGCATAGGAATAAGTACATGAAAGGTCCAGAGTGTGGGGAAACCAATCAATAAATTTCAGAGTGCACTCGTTCAGAGCGTGGGAACGATCAATAATTTGAGAAGGAATGGCATTTTCCCTACGTTAAGTCCAATGTTATGTTTTATGTTATAGTAGTTGGAAAATGGTGCAAACTTTAGCAAATGTAGTTTTTGACAACATATGATATATAAAATAAGTTTTAGCATTTTACCATGGTACTAATTCAAATATTCTAAAGTTATAGTGGTGCAGAAATGGTGGTTCTAGACCAACTTTAACAAATTTAGTTTTTCACGTTTCAAACAATTCTACCACTTGGTTGGTGGGTTGATTGTTGGAAAATGGGAAGTGAAAATGTGGATAGTTATGTAGGAAAACTGCGCCCATTCAAACATGTGTTCGAATGGCAAGCCCATTTAAAAGACGTTTTCGAATGGCAAGCCCATTTAAAAGACGTGTTCGAATGCAAGCCCATTCAAAACACGTGTTCGAATAATTTTTGGAAGATATTAGGTCGTGGTATTGTTCAACAAATTGTTCAACATGTTCAACATGTTCAACAAATTGTTCAACATGTTCAACATGTTAAACATGTTGTTCAACATGTTCAACATGTTGTTCAACATGTTCAACATGTTCAACATTTTGTTCAACATGTTTCAACATGTTCAACATGTTGTTCAACA